>SJYW01001108.1:17385-33883 GCA_006410735.1 Raphicerus campestris | reverse complement strand
GAAGAAGAAGAAGTAGTAGAAGAAAAAGAAGAAGAAGAAGAAGAAAAGGAAGAAAAAGAAGAAGTTGAAAAGAAGAAAACGATGTTGAGAAGAAGAAGGTGAGAAGAAGAAGAAGAAGCAGGAAAAGGAGAAGGTGAGAAGAAGAAGAAGAACAAGAAGAAGGCGTGAATAAGCAGAAGAAAAAAAAGAACATCGTGAGATGAAGAAGAAGAAGAAATAGAAGAACAAGAAAAAGGTGAAAAGAATAAGAAGTTGAGAAGAAGAAGAGGAAGGTGAGAAGAAGGAGAAGAGGTGAGAAGAAGATGGAGAGAGGAAGAAGAGGTNATGCTTTGTTTTCTTTGAGTCTTATTATTTCAACAGGTCTATCTTTTTTTTTTTTTTTTTGCTTCATCTATTTTGAGGCTGTGTTACTAAGTAGGCAGCATATTTACAATTATCGTATCTTCTTAATGAATGGACTCTTTTATCATCATGAAATGTCTTCTGTTCCTTGTAATCTTTGCTCTAAAGTCTACATTGTCTAGATGTCTTTTTCCATCTTTATACTTTTAAGCTGTGTCATTAAATTAAAGTCAATTTCTTACAGATTGCACTTAGTTGGTTCTTGCATTTTAAATTCATTTGAATAGTCTTTGCCATACGAGTAGTCTAAACACTCCACTTAAATCTGAGATAACTGTCAGTAGGGTTGAGTTTAAATCTGCCATCTGTTTTTTGTTCTGGTTTTTTTCCTCTTTTCCTGCCTTCTTTTTAACTTATTTTTTAAACATGAGAAAAACAAAGGTTTCATAATGTAAATCTGTGAAAGAGACCCAGGAAAACTTGAGTAACTAATTTTGCAAGTTTCTTTTGGGTTAGATGGGGATTTGGGTGTGATGTCAATTTATCTCCACTCTCTGAGTATTAGCTACTGTCCTTTGGTTTTTTGGTGGCCCTAGGGTTCACAGTGTACGTCTCTGTCTTACTGTGAGCACTGGTCTATTACTTCACATATCGTATGATAACCTTACAGTAGTTTGCTTTCATTTTCCCCTCATTCTTTGTAGTGTTAGCTGTACCTATATTATAAACACAGTGACACATTTGCTCTTTGGGCTTTAAACAGCCTTTTAATCTTCTATAGAAATTACAAAATGAGAAAAAATGTCTTTTTACCCACACTGTTTCTGGTGTTCTTCATGACTTTATGTAGATCCACGTTTCCATCTGGTGTTTTCCTTCTGCTTGAAGAATTTCCTTTAACATCGCTTGTAGTAAGTGTCTACTGGCAGTGAATATGCTCTGCTTTTGTTTGTCAGGAAAAGTATTTATTTTGCCTTCATTATTTTCTTCTGAAGCTTTAAAATGTTGTAAATCTCATCAATATATTTTAAATTTTCAGATACTAAAATTTTTACCTCCAGAAGTTTCATTTGGGTCTTTAACAACTATTTCTCTCCTCATTATGTTCATGTTTTTCTTATATATTCAAGCATAATTATAAATGCCATAGGTCTGTCTACTAATTCCATCATCTGTTGTTTCTGTTTATTTTTGGCTGTGCTGGCTTTCTTTAGTTGCAGCGGGCAAGGGCTACTCTTTAGTTGAGGTGGGTGAGCTTCTCATTGCAGTGTCTTGTTGTGGAGCACAGGCTCTAGGGCAGGTGGGCTTCAGTAGTTGCATCATGCAGGCTCAGTAGTTGCGACTCATGGGTCTTAGTTGCAGCACACGACAGATTTGCTGCATAATGCAGGCTCTTTCGTGTGGTGCACATATTATGTCCTGTGGGCTCTGGAGCATGCGGCCTCAGTAGTTGCAGTACTAAAACTTAGTTGCTCCACAGCATGTGGGATTTTAGTTCCCCAATCAGGATTCAAACCTGCATCTGCAGCATTGTTAGGCGAATTCTTAACCACTGGACCACCAGGGAAGTCCCTCTTATTTTCTGTCTCTATGGATTTGTTTATTCTGGACGTTTACTATAAGTGGACCATGGACATGACCTTTTTTATCTGGCTTCTTTCACTTAGCATGTTTTCAGGGTTTATCCATGTTGTAGCATGTATGAGTATTTCAGTCCTTTTCATGGATAAATAATATTTTGTTATATGGCTGTACCACATTTTGTCAGTAGATGGACATTTGGGGATTTTCTGTTTTCTGGCTATTATGAATAATGCTTTTATGAACAATCTGTGTACACATTTTTAATGTGACTTTTTAATGTATTTATTTAGGCTGTGCTGGTTAAAAATGTGTTTATTTAGGCTGTGCTGGGTCTTCATTGCTGTGCATGGTCTTTGTCTAGTTGGAGCAGGTGAGGGCTACTCTCTGGTTGTGTGTGGGCTTCTCATTGCAGAGGCTTCTCTTGTTGTGGAGCCTGGGCCCTAGAGCTCAGCCTCAGTAGTTGTGGCACATGGACTTAGTTGCCCTGTGGCGTGTGGAATCTTCCTGGACCAGAGAGCAAACCCTTGTGCCCTGGATTGGCAGGCAGATTCTTAACCACTGGACCACCAGGGAAGTCCATGTACACATTTTTGTGTGAACATAAGTTTTTATTTCTCTTGGGTATATACCTGGATTGTTGGGTCATATAGTTACTCTGTTTAACCTTTTGAGGAACTGCCAGGCTGTTTCAGTGTGGCTATACTATTTTATATTCCCACTAGCAGTATATGATAAGTGTATTTTCTTCACATCCTTGCTAATACTTGTCACACACTCATCGCCATTCCAGTGGGTGTTAAGTATATTTCATAGTGATTTTGATTTATACACACTTCCCTAATGACATTGAGCTCAGCTCTTTCTTGAGAACTAGAGAGAAGTTAGCCAATTGTATCTAGTGATTCCCAGCCACACGCCCTCTCCCTGCAAGGACTTATTGATAATTTACTTTCTCCTCATTGTCTTCAGATTGTGAATAAGTGGAACACAGCTCTTATTGGCCTGATGACGTACTTTCGAGAGGCTGTGGTAAACACCCAGGAGCTCCTGGACTTGCTGGTAAAGTGTGAGAACAAGATCCAGACACGAATCAAGATTGGCCTCAACTCCAAGATGCCGAGTCGATTCCCCCCTGTCGTTTTCTACACCCCTAAGGAGTTGGGTGGACTTGGCATGCTCTCAATGGGCCATGTGCTCATTCCCCAGTCTGACCTCAGGTAGGACTTCGCTAAGAATCTTGCTAGACCCTGAGGAAAAGGGGACATTTCTTTATTTTTAGCCTTTGTTTTTCTTCTAATCTTGGTTGTGCCCCCGAACAGGTGGTCCAAGCAGACAGATGTAGGTATCACACACTTCCGTTCAGGAATGAGCCATGAAGAAGACCAGCTGATTCCCAATTTGTATCGCTACATACAGCCATGGGAGAGTGAGTTCATTGATTCTCAGCGGGTCTGGGCTGAGTATGCACTCAAGAGACAAGAGGCCATTGCTCAGAACAGGTGGGCATCCACAAGGGTGTAGCAGTTCTGTCGGAGGAGGAGGGGTGACCTTTGAGCCCTGCCTAGAGGTCAGAGCAGAGCATGCTGTATTTTGTGGAGTGAAGGAAGTAGGTTCTATATCTGACCATATTTATCCTTGGCTAGGGAGGAATGCTGAACTTTTCATGTATGTATTTAAGTTTGATCTTTCTTCCTTGGCAGACGACTGACCCTAGAAGATCTAGAAGATTCATGGGATCGTGGCATTCCTCGAATCAATACTCTCTTCCAGAAGGACAGGCACACACTGGCTTATGATAAGGGCTGGCGTGTTCGAACTGACTTTAAGCAGTACCAGGTACTGGAGGAGACTGTGGCTGTTCTGGGAACCTGGGACAGTGGGCTCCTAGAAGCTTGACTGGACCTGCCTTGTCTTCTAGGTTTTGAAGCAGAACCCTTTCTGGTGGACACATCAGCGGCATGATGGGAAACTCTGGAACCTGAACAACTACCGTACCGACATGATCCAGGCCCTGGGTGGTGTGGAAGGCATTCTGGAACACACCCTCTTCAAGGGCACTTACTTCCCTACCTGGGAGGGTCTTTTCTGGTGAGGATTCTATTCTCTTCTTACAGTTGCTAGTTGGCTTTTATTTTTTGGTGGTGCCACAGGGCTTGCAGGATCTTAGTTCTCTGATCAGTGATGAAACCTGCACCCCCTGCAGTGGACGTGTGGAGTCTTAACCACTGGACCACTAGGGAAATCCCCGTTCTCTCTATAGTGATTTCTCACATGTCATAGCTCTCTTGAATTCATCCCTTGTGTGCCTTTGTTTTCTACTGCAGTGTTTCCCAGACAGCCACCCCAGGAGGTCAGCAGTGCTCTGGGGGGATGGCAGGACATCACTTTACCTGATTTCTTCTGTTTCCCAGGGAGAAAGCCAGTGGTTTTGAGGAGTCCATGAAGTGGAAGAAGCTCACCAATGCTCAGCGATCAGGATTGAACCAGATTCCCAATCGGAGATTCACCCTCTGGTGGTCCCCAACCATCAACCGAGCCAACGTGAGTGTGATTGGTAGATATGGGAATGGGAAACTAAAAGCAAAAGTTTCTCCCTCCTTAACTCTATCCTGAGAACCAGAGTCTCTGAGTCTCTACTATCCTCTTTCTCCCATCAGGTGTACGTGGGCTTTCAGGTGCAGCTGGACCTGACCGGTATCTTCATGCACGGCAAGATCCCCACACTGAAGATCTCACTTATCCAGATCTTCCGAGCTCACCTGTGGCAGAAGATCCATGAGAGCATCGTAATGGACTTGTGTCAGGTACGCTTGAATCAAGGGGAAAGGATGCCACGGAAAGTCCATTTTGCTCACTTGCTCTTTTGGGTGTGGAGATCCACCCTCGGAGCTCCAAGGATGAGACTTCTGTGGTGGTCCCAGCTGCCCCGTTATCTTCAGTTCTGTCAGCCCCCACTGCAAGGGGGCTTCCATAATCAGTCATAACCTTTCCACCTTCGCCTCTAGGTGTTTGATCAGGAACTGGATGCACTGGAGATCGAGACAGTTCAGAAGGAGACAATCCACCCCCGAAAGTCCTATAAGATGAATTCTTCCTGTGCAGATATCCTGCTGTTTGCATCCTATAAGTGGAACGTCTCCCGGCCCTCATTGCTGGCCGACTCTAAGTAAGTGCCTTCTGACCGGGCCCTGAGTATCTGGGAACCTTCATTTTACTGTTCTTCTAGCAGCACTACTTTTGAAATTGTCCCTGGCTGCCTTTCTTTGTGATTAGAAGCCAGTCCAACCCCCTGATTCTGTCAACACCTTCAGCCAGGTCTGCTGATTGTCTGGTGCATCTTGCTGATCTGAAATAGGAGAGGGGTTGGTTTTAAGATGTAGACGGAATGATTGAGAGTTTTGGTGTTCTGGGGATATTGATTGTACCAGTGTCTTCCTGGAAGCCTAGATTCCTGACCACTCTCCACTTTTCAGGGATGTGATGGATAGCACCACCACTCAGAAATATTGGATTGACATACAGTTGCGTTGGGGGGACTACGATTCCCATGACATTGAGCGTTATGCCCGGGCCAAGTTCTTGGACTACACCACAGACAACATGAGTATCTACCCTTCGCCGACTGGTGTGCTCATTGCCATTGACCTGGCATATAACCTGCATAGGTAAGTTGAGGCTCAAAAGCATGTGTTTTTCATCAGCCCCATACTTTGTTTTAATTTTTAAAAATTATTTATTTTTAGTTGATGGATAATTGCTTTACAACATTGTGTTAGTTTCTGCCATTCATCAACATGAATTGGTCGTAGGTATATCATATGGCTCCTCCCTCTTGAACCTCTCTCCCACCCCATTAATTTTTATTTTATATTGAATTATAGTTGATTTACAGTGTTGTGTTAATGTCAGGTGCACAGCAAAGTGACTTAGTTATACCTGTATCAGTTTTTTTTCCGATTCCATATAGGTTATAAGACAGTATTGAGTTACCTGTGCTATGCAGTAGTTCCTTGTTACTTATCTGTTTCATATACGGTAGTGTATATGTTATCAGCCTCCTAGTTCGTCCCTCCCCCAGCCTATACTTCAGTGTGCATGTGGTTTTTGGTTTGCTGAGGTTTGCCGGTTTGTTCATCTGGGTCACTGACTTCCTTGCCTCTTTGTACATGATCAGGCACTTTCATCTCAGCCTGGCGAACAGTCTTTTCTTCCTCTGTAGTTGCATTTTGCCTTGTTCCTGGGACTTCTCGTCTGGTCTTAATCTTTATTGCCTCTTCCTCCTTCACAGTGCTTATGGAAACTGGTTCCCTGGCAGCAAGCCTCTCATACAGCAGGCCATGGCCAAGATCATGAAGGCAAATCCTGCCTTGTATGTGTTACGTGAACGGATCCGTAAGGGGCTGCAGCTCTATTCATCTGAGCCCACTGAGCCCTATCTGTCCTCTCAGAACTATGGTGAGCTCTTCTCCAACCAGATTATCTGGTTTGTGGATGACACTAATGTCTACAGAGTGACTATCCATAAGGTGAGAGTTAGACGCATGTGGGGGTATGGTGCTTTGTATATGCCTTTTGGAGGGTGACCGGGCAAGTGTGTGCATACTGGAAGGAAGGCAGGCTGATGGGGTTTAGACTGTGCTAACTGATGTAATCATTCTTTAGACCTTTGAAGGGAACTTGACCACCAAGCCCATCAATGGGGCCATCTTCATCTTCAACCCACGCACAGGGCAGCTGTTTCTCAAGATAATTCACACATCTGTGTGGGCTGGACAGAAGCGTTTGGGGCAGGTGAGCCTGTTAAAGGGTAGAAAGGCTGTAGAACCTTGCTGCCTCTTATTCTTTGGTATTGGGTGGATGTGTGAGAGAGAATCTCCCTATTTCTCTCTCTGCAAGTTTGAGGGTATCTCATTTACACTTTTCCCCCTGAATTACTTAACTTGGGAAGTGTTCTTGTAAGAAGTCCAAGAATAATTGAGGTCCTTCATCACCTACTAACTGGGCTCTCTGCTTCATGAATCATCTCTCTCTAACCTGTCTTGAAGAGGGCTATGAAAAATCATCTTTCTAAAGGGAACACACACTCTTAAACGGTTTCACCAAATCTCTTTACCTCAGAGCCTTTGGTAACCCCTTACTTCTTGCTAAGTTAACTCTGGTTTTCTAGGTACTTCATATCTAGGCAGGCTGTCATTTGTCCAGCCACAGTTTCTCGTCCTCTGTAGCATGTGCCCTCTGGCAGTCAGTTCAGGATCCTGGTATCCCAAACCCTGGTGAACATCTCCACCTCTGGCTTTGCTAGAATGAACTCTTCTCTTAGCTCTGTTAATCACTGTCTTACTCAATCCTCAAGACTTCTTTCTTTGTGCAACTTTTTGTGACCTTTAGCCTTAATTTCTTTTGTCCCTGACATACATAGTGTGTATATAGTCAGACACTAGCTTGTGTGAATTTTCTTTGGCCAGCTAGGTTGAAACATCCTTTGGGGCAAGACAATTGGACGTTTTTTCTATAGCCCTGGAGTACCTAACAGTTAGTAGCATGCAGTAAAAACATAGAGTAAGGGTAAGTGTTTCAAGACTGGGATGTTCTGTTCTATCTGATCTGGGAGGGCAGAAACTCAGTTTCCCTGTCCTCCTTTCCTGTTTATTAGTTGGCTAAATGGAAGACAGCTGAGGAGGTGGCTGCCCTGATCCGATCTCTGCCCGTGGAGGAGCAGCCCAAGCAGATCATTGTCACTAGGAAAGGCATGCTGGATCCACTGGAGGTGAGAGGTGGTGAATGAGTAGAAGGAAAGAGGGCTGAGACCTGCTGGCTCTGTTTCTAAACTTGGACTTGATCTTGTCTCAGGTGCACTTGCTGGACTTCCCCAATATTGTGATTAAAGGATCAGAACTCCAGCTCCCCTTCCAGGCTTGCCTCAAGGTGGAGAAGTTTGGGGATCTTATCCTTAAAGCCACTGAGCCGCAGATGGTTCTCTTTAACCTCTATGATGACTGGCTCAAGACTATCTCATCTTACACGGTATGAAACCACCTTGCTGGGAGCATTACTCTGAGAAGAGTGGGTTTGGGGTCACAAGAAAGTCCTGTGCCTTAGCTTTCTCACAGGCCTCTTGGGGGGTTATTTTCACCTCATCCACCTGTGGATGGGCCAGTGCCCCTGTCTGTGGTGAGGGGGACCCCTTAGGGGTGAGTCTCCGAAGGGATGGGCTGTAGGAGAGGGAGGAGCGTCCAGTTGCTGACCCCGCGCTGCCACACCTCTCCGCAGGCCTTCTCCCGCCTCATCCTGATCCTGCGTGCCCTGCACGTGAACAACGACCGCGCGAAGGTGATCCTGAAGCCAGACAAGACCACGATCACAGAGCCACACCACATCTGGCCCACTCTGACCGACGAGGAGTGGATCAAGGTGGAGGTGCAGCTCAAGGACCTGATCTTGGCTGACTATGGCAAGAAAAACAAGTGAGCAGGGGCGGGCGCTACAAAGGAGAGCTGCAGGGGGTGAAACAGGTGGCTCAGTGTATGGTTTCTGGGATTTTCGAAACATTTTAAGCTGAGACAATTCTCAAGAAATTGTCGTGGAGATGACTATAGGCAGTGTCTTCTGATGGTACAGGAAGTTTCCATGTCTCAGGGCTCAGGCTGACTCTTGGGCACTGTTCCTCAGCAGAGGAACTATTGCCATTTTGAGCAGGGTGTTTCTTTACTGCCCACACAGTCCAGGAAGTTCTCACATCTCAGACCCCTCAGTACCACCGCTCGTCACACAGACACACACACACACACGGAGTTCTCACATCCCAGACCCCACAGTAGCAGAGCTAATAACATACACACACACTTTCCTTTTTTCTCTTTCCCTGTCATTTGTGCAACCAAAAATGTCCATAGATTTCCAGACACTGGTAAGGGTGACTGACGTGTCAACTCTGATTGAGAACTTGTTACAGGATTTTCGTTTTTGAAAGTTTTTCCAGTTTCAGGGCACTTTTTGTTGAGGTAGAGTGGGAGGTGTGGTTGCTAAATCTGGTTTGAGCGTGGTCAAAAGGTGGCTCAGAGGTTAAAGCGTCTGCCTGGAATGCAGGAGACCCGGGTTCGATCCCTGGGTCGGGAAGATCCCCTGGAGAAGGCAGTGGCAACCCACTCGAGTACTCTTGCCTGGAGAATCCCATGGAGGGAGGAGCCTGGTAGGCTACAGTCCATGGGGTCGCACAAAGAGTCGGACATGACTGAGTGACTTTACTTACACTTTCAAAAGGTGTACAGGCACAGGGTCAGCCTGAGATGTGCCAAATCTGATCCATATTAGTGTATTTCCACTTCACACTTGCTGTATAAGTATCACTTAGGATTGTCAGGGGCCAGGGTACACATGGGCTCCGTTTCTCACCCACTTAACATGCTTGCAGTTAGGGGCATAAGTGACCAAGGGAAGGGATCATTGTGGTGTGACTCACACTGTCCCCACAGTGTGAATGTGGCATCACTGACACAGTCAGAAATTCGGGACATCATCCTGGGGATGGAGATCTCAGCACCATCACAGCAGCGGCAGCAGATCGCTGAGATTGAGAAGCAGACCAAGGAACAGTCGCAGCTCACTGCAACCCAGACTCGCACTGTCAACAAGCACGGTGACGAAATAATCACCTCCACCACCAGCAACTACGAGACCCAGACTTTCTCCTCTAAGACTGAATGGAGGGTCAGGTAGTACACGGGCCAAGACGGGCGGGAATAGGAAGGCCTGCTGGTGCCGCATGAGGTGCTTGAGTTGAGAAATGGCAACATCCCTGCCTGTTTTTAGGGCCATCTCTGCTGCCAACCTGCACCTAAGGACCAATCACATCTATGTTTCATCTGATGACATCAAGGAGACTGGGTACACCTATATCCTTCCCAAGAATGTGCTTAAGAAGTTTATCTGCATATCTGACCTTCGGGCCCAAGTGAGTATGTTTGTCCATCTAGGCCACAGTGTAAGCATTTATGAACCTAAAACTCACCTGAGATTTCCTGGAACTGGAGGTGACGGTTTTGAAATCGATGGATGAGTAGAGTATATGTAAGGATAGCCAAAACAGGGAGGAAGGTTTTGGCCCCCACCAGATAACAAAGCATTATAAAGCTATGGCAATTGAGAGGAGGATGTGTGATTGGCCTAGAAGTTATTGGGAAGAAGTATCATATAGTCGGAAACAGATTCATGTGTATACGATAAATCAGGTGTATCACTTGAGGATTCCACTTCATCTGTGAGATTAAGTGTGTTTTATGATATTGAAATAGTCAGCAAAGGGAGACTTGATCCCTTCTTTGTAGCACTTACAGAAGTAAAATCCAGGTGGAATAAAAATCTGGATGTAAAATACTAAACTCTAGTAGAGTATTAGAAGAAAATATTTATTGTCTTAGTGATGGAATAATCTTAAATAAGATATACAGCACAAAACCATCATCAACTTGTGTGTGACAAAGAATACCACAAAAGACAAAAACAGGAAGAAATAAAAGAACTAAAAGATTGGGCAAAGAGTTTGAAGGTAGTTTTGAAGAGAAACCAAAGGTGGAAAAAGTGCTGCGGAGTGCTGGGTTTAAAGATGTGTGCTGCTTGTTGAATGCCTGATCCTTGTGCTTGTGTGCTCATTTGTTTATGGATACTGTGCTTAAATACTTAAATAATCAACTGGGGAATGTGTGAGCAATGCGGATTCCTGGATCCCACTCAAGATTCTGATGTGATTAAGTCTGAGATGAGGTCCACGTTTAACATTTTGAATAAGTCCCCCCAGGCTTTTTTGATGCAGGAGATTCTGGCCACATTTTGGGGAACTCTGACCTTGTTCCTGGAGAAGGGAATTAAGCTGGTTCTAAGAATCTCTTTGGTTCCTGGCCCCCTTGTCTCCAGATTGCAGGATACCTATATGGGGTGAGCCCACCAGATAACCCCCAGGTGAAGGAGATCCGCTGCATCGTGATGGTACCACAGTGGGGCACTCACCAGACTGTGCACCTGCCTGGCCAGCTGCCCCAGCACGAGTACCTCAAGGTTAGTGGAGGAAGTGGGAGAGCTGTGACATCCTGCTCTCGGGGTGGTGGAGGGAAGGCAGAGGTTTTACTCTCATAGGTAGGATTCCTGGGCCCTAAAGAGCTTTCCACCGCTCTTCCTACAGGAGATGGAACCCTTAGGTTGGATCCATACTCAGCCCAACGAGTCTCCCCAGCTGTCACCCCAGGATGTCACCACCCATGCTAAGATCATGGCTGACAACCCATCTTGGGATGGCGAGAAGACCATTATCATCACCTGCAGGTGGTCTTGAGCCCCCTTGGGAGGAAGGGTGGTGGGAGGCATTGCGGGCCAGGGCCCAGAATGGTGGCCTGAGTTCTGACTCTCCTTATTCCTCTTCAGCTTCACACCAGGCTCCTGCACCCTGACAGCCTACAAGCTGACCCCCAGTGGCTATGAATGGGGCCGCCAGAACACAGACAAGGGCAACAACCCCAAAGGCTACCTACCTTCACACTACGAGAGGGTCCAGATGCTACTGTCAGACCGCTTCCTTGGCTTCTTTATGGTCCCTGCCCAATCATCATGGAACTACAACTTCATGGGTGTGTGGGCTGGGGGCAGGGGTGCACAGGAAAGTGGGGATGAGGTTAGGCCACTGCCCTTAGCACTTGGGCCCAGATTCTGGTTTAGAGATGGCCCAGGGACCCAGGCTGGGTGTGGCAGGTGGACCTTGTTAACGTTGGCCTCTTCCTTCTCCTCCAAGGTGTCCGGCATGATCCCAACATGAAGTATGAGCTGCAGCTGGCAAACCCCAAAGAGTTCTACCATGAGGTGCACCGGCCCTCCCACTTCCTCAACTTCGCTCTCCTGCAGGAGGGCGAGGTCTACTCTGCGGACCGAGAGGACCTCTATGCGTAGTCGTCTCCTCACCTCTCGCTCCAGCCTTCTGGTCAAGGCTAGAGCCTGTGGCCCCACAGACAAGCTGGTGACATTCAGCAGCTTGGTCCCTTTTTCCTCTCTTCTGTGCTTGTGATGTTGACCTCGTGGTGACTTGTAATTGTGAAAAAGTATAAAAATAAATTTTGTATAAATAGGAGGTTTTGAAGCTTTTTTTCCCCTGAGCTCAGATTCTGGGTGTAGGGATGGCAGAGGCTGGACGTGTTCACAGCAAGCTGCTGGACTGAGCCTTGAGTCCCCCTGTTTGGAGCTATGGGGATAAATATCCTCTAAGATCAGTGAGCGGAAGGGAAGTTGGGCTTTCACACCCCTGCTGCTATGACCACATTTGCCAGTTTTCCCCAAAATACTTGTAAACCCTCACCGCTTTTCAGCATCTCTTGCAGCAGTCACTGTTTTGAGTGTAGAAGCTCCTCCTGGCTTGTTCTCTGTAGCTGCAGAGCCCAGCTTAGCCCCTTAAGCTTTGTGCCACTCTCAGCCTGTCCTGGAAATAGGCACACGGCTAGACAGTTGGCTGCCACTGGCTGAGGTCAGTGACAGCCCGCCTACCTCTGACCTCTTGGCTGCAGAGTTGGCAGCCAAGTCAGGCCCTGTGACTCTAGACACAAGGGTGGAGCCTGGTGTGGACACTGTGGGGAGGGCTTGATGAAAGTGACCACTTACAGCCCTGGGCCTCAGTTCTTGGACACCTGGCCAGAATGTCCTACTTCCTGTGACCTTGGGGGCTTTAACAGGGCCCTGAGACTCTTCCAGCCTTTCCCCTGAATCTCTCCTCCCTTGTCGCTTCTACCCCACCCTCTACTGTCCTAAGCCGCTTCCTGGGCCAGGACTGATTGGCTTTCTCCTGCCTCAGTTGGGGGAGGAGGCTGCAGCCCTGGTCGCCTTCCATGGAGCCCAGAAGGGCGGTGCGTGGGGCGCATGGCTGCGGGCCTCGGGTGGCCGCGGGATCGGGGACGGCCGCGGAGCTCGTGTACCACCTAGCGGGGGCCCTGGGCGCTGAGCTGCAGGAGCTGGCACGCCGCTTCGGGCCGGAGGCCGCAGCCGGACTCGTGCCGCTGGTGGTGCAGGCGCTGGAGCTCCTGGAAAAGGCGGCCGTGGGGCCCTCCCCGGACTCGGTAAGTCATGGCACCCTTCCCGAGCCGCCCGCCTGGGCCAGCAGGGGCTGACCTTAACAGCGCGGCCTTCCCAGCTGCAGGTATCTGCACAGCAGGCGGAACTCGAGCTGCGGCGGCTGCGAGAGGAGAACGAGAGCCTCCGCAGAGAGCTGCGCTCTGGACCACAGGGTGAGTGCGGGCCTGCAGGGCCCCGTAGTCGGGGCGGCTCAGGGCTCCCCCTCTCGCGGGCCAGCCGCTGAGAACGCCCCTTCCTCAGAGGAGCGTGCTCTGCTGCGGCAGCTCAAGGAGGTGACCGACCGCCAGCGCNGGCCTTCCCAGCTGCAGGTATCTGCACAGCAGGCGGAACTCGAGCTGCGGCGGCTGCGAGAGGAGAACGAGCGCCTCCGCAGAGAGCTGCGCTCTGGACCACAGGGTGAGTGCGGGCCTGCAGGGCCCCGTGGTCGGGGCGGCTCAGGGCTCCCCCTCTCGCGGGCCAGCCGCTGAGAACGCCCCTTCCTCAGAGGAGCGCGCTCTGCTGCGGCAGCTCAAGGAGGTGACCGACCGCCAGCGCGACGAACTGCGGGCGTACAACCGCGACCTGCTGCAGCGCAGCCAGGAGACCGAGGCGGTGAGGGCGGGGAGGGGCGACGTGGGGGGGCAGGCGGGGCCCTGTAGGCCCTCAGGCGCCCCGCCCACCAGCCCCTTGGCTCCGCCCACAGTTGCAGGAGCAGCTGCAGCGCCTCCTGCTGGTGAATGCGGAGTTGCGGCAGAAATTGGCCGCGGTACAAACCCAGCTACGTGCCGCGCGGGACCGCGAGAGCGAACGAGAGCAGCAGCGCGAAGCGGCCGTGGAGCCGCCTCCAGAACCGGTTCAGGGCCAGGCTGCGGGGCCCGGGTGCGAGCAGAGGTGGGAGTCCGAGCCGGGGACCGCGGGCGCAAGAGCCGCGGGGACCCCTGAGGACCCGGTGAGTGTCCGATGAGGGACCGGTCCGGCTCTCGGTGGGCACTCGGGAAAGTTTTGCTGTACTGAGTAGCAGGGCCAACAGGCTAGCTAGAAGGTGGTTACGAGTGTGTGCCACCAGCCGGCCTCCGCCCCTACTCTCAGCCAGAGCCCCGGCCTGGCACCCATGGTAGCGCCCTGGCCTCCCAAGGCTCCCTGCCAGTCCTCTCGCGTCCCTTTCCAACCGAGGCGCCCACTGACCAAGCTTATCCTTCCACAGGCAGACGCCCCGCTGCCGCCGGGGCTCCCTGCTAAGGCAGGGCAGTGCGGCTTCAGTCGAGAGGAGGTTCAGCAGATCCTTCAGGAGCGGAATGAGCTCAAAGCCAACGTGTTCCTGCTGAAGGAGGAGCTGGCCTACTTCCAGCGGTGAGGGCGCCGGGCAGGGCCCGGAGGCTCGGGGGCGCCAGGCGCACCTGTTCCCTGGCCTCGGTTCACCCGCCTCATTCTTTGAGTGGTTGATACGTCTACGGTGTCGTGTGCCAGGCACCATGCTGGGTATGGAGGACGGGAATCACATAGTCCCTGCCCTCCTGGATCTTCTTCCGTACCGGGGAGGGCCAGTGCTGAGGGTCAGCAGCAGCGACTGTCAAGGAAGTACTCCCAGGAGGGGTGACGCCTAAGCTTAGGGGCGGAGGGTTTAGCAAGGCAGAGTGTTCCCAAAAGGGGAGACAACAGGCACAGGTACTTGAGTCGAGACCTGTCTTAGCATCCCCACTGCTTTGTCTCTGCCCTTCCTCCTCCTCTGTAGGGAGCTGCTCACAGCCCACCCGGTCCCTGGGCTTCTGCTTGAAGCCATGAGGGTAGCTGTCAAGAAGCAGCGGAAGAAGATCAAGGCCAAAATGTTAGGGACTCCAGAGGAAGCAGAGAGTAGGTACGTCCCGGCCTCCATTCCCACTGAGCCTGGCCACCTTCTGAACCCATTGCCTCAGACTGCGCTTGTCGCCTAGCTTAGCCACCTCTGGAACCTGCTGACCTGGCCCGGTCACCCCCCAGCCCACCCAAAGCCCGCCGTGCTGAGCCCGCCGCCTTCTCGCTGGGTCACAGCTGCTCCCACCTGCCCTGCTCGCTGCACATCCTGACTTTGCTTCTCCACAGTTGGTTTTCGGTTTCCTTGGCTTCTTGTCTTGGCTGCATCTGTTTGTTCTCAGGCAGGTAAGGTAAGGCTGTAGCTGCAGGCTCTGTCCGCAGCCTGCTATGTATCTGGCTACAGAATAAAAGGCCTAAGATGTCCTCTGTCTCCCCAGATTTCCCTTCTCTCCAGCTTTCTTTTTTAACTTTTTATTTTATGTTGGCGTATCGTGGATTAACAGTGTTGCGTGAGTTTCAGGCACACAGCAGAGTGATCCAGTTTCCTTCACTCCAGCTTTGGGGGCCCCAAAGTCACTCTGTCCTCCCCTTCCTGCTCCTGGGGGCTGCACAGAAGGCTGAGCATAGTGGACTCCCCTTGGCCCTCAGGGCCTTGATAAATGACCCTCACATCTCCTCTCCTCTCTTTGCTCTTCTCCGCCTCAGTGATGATGATGATGGCTCATGGCTCCTGCTCTCCAGCGATAAGGGAGACCATTCTGAACCCCCAGCCCCTGAGTCCAGAATACGGAGTTTGTATGTTGAGGAAGGGAAGGACAAATGTGGTGGGGGTGGGGGGTGGAGGGGCCCACCTTCCCTCCTGCTGCCCTAAGCGAGCAGCATGCCCATACCCTCCTGCTTCTCTGGTGGCCCCTTTACCACCCCCTGCCTCATGCTGCCCTTTCTTGCTCTGGGTCCCCTTTTTACAGCACCCCTTGCTCCCCTCAGCCCCTGTACTTGACCTCTCCGGCAGCCAGGCTCAAAGCACCTCTTGGCTCTCCCCCCAGCTTTGGCCAGTGGTATCGGGGTGAAACAGAGGCCCCTGGGACTGAGACCAGCAGTGTGGCTCCCAGCCAGCTACAAGGAGGAGAGGAGACCCCACAGCCACCCAACCTGGAACCAATGGGCAGCCCGACAGCCCCCGACTCCTGACGGGTCCTGCTGTGCTCTCAATGAACATCTTTGTCTGGGGTCTCAGCTGCCCCAGAGGCCTGACTTTGGAGTCTGTCTGTGGTTGGATGTGTGACCTCAAAGGACCGGGCTCCCTCCTTCCCTGCCCTCCTCCCTGGCTTTTCTCTAATCTTGGTCCGAGTCTGATGGGAGCTCAGCCTACTTTCTTTCCTATCAGTTCAGTTCAGTCGCTCAGTGATGACCTACTCTTTGCAACCCCATGGACTGCAGCACACCAGGCCTCCCTGTCCATCCCGGAGTTTACTCAAACTCATGTCCACTGAGTCATGGACATGTCCAAACTCATGTCCATCCCGGAGTTTACCCAAACTCATGTCCATATCAATAACCTCAGATATGCAGATGACACCACCCTTATGGCAGAAAGTGAAGAGGAACTAAAAAGCCTCTTGATGAAAGAGGAGAGTGAAAAAGTTGGCTTAAAGCTCAACATTCAGAAAATGAAGATCATGGCATCTGGTCCCATCAC
>SJYW01001108.1:0-13582 GCA_006410735.1 Raphicerus campestris | reverse complement strand
TGGGGGCAGGAGGAGAAGGGGATGACAGAGGATGAGATGGCTGGATGGCATCACTAACTCAATGGATGTAAGTCTGAGTGAACTCCGGAAGTTGGTGATGGACAGGGAGGCCTGGCGTGCTGCGATTCATAGGGTTGCAAAGAGATGGACACGACTGAGCGACTGAACTGAACTGAACTGATGTCCGTTGAGTCGGTGATGCCATCCAACCATCTCATCCTCTCTTGTCCCCTTCTCCTCCTGCCTTCAATCTTTTGCAGCATCAGGGTCTTTTCCAATGAGTCAGTTCTTCCCATCAGGTGGCCAAATTATTGGAGTTTCCGCTTCAGCATCAGTCCTTCCAATGAATATTCAGGAATGATTTCCCTTAGGATGGACTGGCTGGATCTCCTTGCAGTCCAAGGGACTCCCAAGAGTCTTCTCCAACACCACAGTTCAAAAGCATCAATTCTTTATAGTCCAACTCTCACATCCATATATGACCACTGGAAAAACCATAGCTTTGACTAGAAGGACCTTTGTTGGCAAAGTAATGTCTCTGCTTTTTCATATGCTGTCCTTCCTATACCTCTGTGCCAAGCCTTGGGGGCCAGATAAAATTGCCGCTTCTCTGAGTTTCAGTTTCCCCATCTGTGAAACAGAGAGCTGACTGCCCTCCTCCCAGGTGTTTGTACAGATGGCCTAAGCTATTGGAATAAAGCAACTGCCCGTGATAGCCAGAAACGGCTCCATGTCTGTCTGCCGGTGATCCCCCTGCCCAGCTCTGCCAGGATGGCCCCTTGATTGTCACTGGCTGGGGGGGCCTTCTCCCCTCTCCCACATTCCTTGGGGAATATGACCTAATGGATTCCCACGCCTCACCCGCTCGCCTGTCCTGGGATCCGGGACTTACAGCCTCATCTTCCTGCCTGCTCTGGATTCAGACCAGCCCAGAAGCCTCCACTCAGCCCTCACCATTGGCCTTCCCTTTCCTTTCACTATTCTGGTGTCTGCGTCTCAGCGCCTGCCCACTGTCTCAGGGAGGTGCCTCGTGGCAGCCCGCCCCTCTAGCCTGGTTTCCTCAGGAAAAGCCTGGGGAGGAAGCAGGAAGGGGGTTGGGCGCTGTGGGGGCCAGACTGACCCAAGCCCTCCCGCTGCACTGGCCGCCATGGGGCCGGGGCTGCTGTTCCCTCTGCTGCTGCTCGGGGCTCTGGGGGACCCGGGGTCTGAGCTGGATGCTGGGGGGAGGCACGTCTGCAAGGCCAGCAGGTGGGTCTTGTGGGAGTCTGATGAGGGGGGAGGAGGACATGAGAAAAGGGGCTAAAGCGGGAGGGGCTCGGGGACAGCCTGGAAGGAGGTGGGGTGGCCAGGAACAGAGCGGAAAGGGTTTGCGGACGTGGGGCTGTGACCCTTGGCCAGGCCTACCAGATGGGGCTGAGGCCAGCGACAGTGATCCACCTGTAGGGCCAGGCTGCCCCTCCAGCTGACCCCTCTCTGCCCCACAGCCCCTCTGCTGAGCTCCAGTGCTGCCCAGGCTGGAGGCAGAAAGATCGAGAATGCACCATCCGTGAGTAGCCAGGATGATCCCACCCATCCTACCCCACCCGCCACTGGAGGAGAAAGGAGGACAGAGCCCAATGACCTTATTTCCTACCCACCCTGGGGTCTGTTTGCCCTCCTGATCACTTGTGCCAGGGTCCCTCCTGTGACCCAACCCCCTGGCCCCGAGGAAACAGCCCTTGAGGGAGGCAAGGGCAGCGGGAGCCAGTGAGAGGGACAGAGTGTCCCCTGGCCGCACCCCTGTCCTTCCAACCTGGGTGGGGTGTTTTTCAGCCATCTGCGAGGGGCTGGACGCCTGCCGGGAAGACGAGGTATGTGTGAAACCAGGCCTCTGTCGATGCAAACCTGGATTCTTTGGAGCCCAGTGCAACTCCCGTGAGTCCTGAGTGTCTCCTGAAAGATGAAGGCACTGGGCAGGACTGAGGGAGAGGGGAGGTGAAGCAGGTAGCAAAGTAATCTTACAAGAGCAGGGCCAGAGTCCCTCCAAGCTTCGCTGAGGAAACTGAGGTCCAGAGACAGGAAGTGACGCACTCCCGGGGATGCCCTGAGTCATCTGGTTTCTATGCCATCCTCTAAGTCCTCCCACAGGTTCATTTCTGGGCTGTTCATCTTTCCTTTCAACTTCCTGAAAGATGCTGGAGATCCCGGTTAACTGCAAAGTGAATGTGCTGTCAGTCTCATACACCTTACGCGAGTCTGGAGGGTGCCTGGAGTGTCCACCTTCTCTGGCACAAAGAGGAACTTGGCAAAGTGGTTGGTGGGCAGTTTAACCAGAGGGCAGCCAGCCGCCAGGGGTTGGGGTTGAGAGGAGACGCTGGGGGTGTGTGGCTTCTTCCACGACCCCAAGGGCAGCCTCCAGGTCTGGATAGACACAGTTGTTGGGGGGGAACCCAAAGAGAGGGAGGTGAGCCCCCAGTGGAGGCCCACCCACTTCAGTGTGGCTCTGGACAGGCCCCTTTTCCACTCTTAAGTGTGTTCTGGAATGTGGAAGTGGGAGGCTGGGCCAGTGCTAAGGAGACTTTTGCTTCAGAGTTGGGGGCAGGAAGTGAGCTGTGCCCCAGGGGGACAGGCTGTCCCCAGCTCCACACACACTTCCTTGTGACAGGGTCCCTCCTGGCACACAAGGGGGCGCGCAGAAAGCATCCGTGCCCGGCCCCGAGCCCGCTGACCCTCTTCCATCCCCCCCCCCTGCCCTGCCGCAGGCTGCCCGGGCCAGTACTGGGGTCCCGACTGCAGGGAGGTCTGTGCCTGCCACCCGCACGGCCAGTGTGAACCGGCCACCGGCGTGTGCCACTGCCAACCCGACCGCTGGGGCGACCGCTGCGAGTTCCCGTGTGCCTGCGGTCCCCACGGCCGATGCAACCCCGAGACAGGCGCGTGCCGCTGCGATCCCGGCTGGTGGTCGCTCACATGCCGCCGCCCGTGCCAGTGCAACCCCGCGGCGGCGCGGTGCGATCAGGCCACCGGCTCCTGCCTGTGCGAGCCAGGCTGGTGGGGCCGCCGCTGCAGCTTCCGCTGCGCCTGCCACGGCTCACCGTGCGCGCAGGAGTCGGGCCGCTGCGCCTGCCGGCCGGGCTGGTGGGGCCCCGAGTGCCGGCAGCCGTGCGAGTGCGTGCGCGGCCGCTGCAGCACCGCCTCCGGCCAGTGCACCTGCCCGCCCGGCTTCCGTGGCGTGCGCTGCGAGCTGCCCTGCCCCACTGGCCGGTATGGGCTCCAGTGCCGCGACAGGTGAGCCAGGGTGAGAAGGGAGGGAGGAGGGCGTGCGAAGGAGCAAGAGAGAATGAGAGGGGCAGGTGGGGGCGCTGGGAGAAGCTTGCCCAGAAACAGACAAGGGTGGGGTGAAAGGGGGCAAAAAGATGGTCGATGCCTCTAAGTCCAGCCTCGCCCACCACTTTCATCTGGTTAGAGTTGAATAAAATACTCCTAGCAAACCGTAGAAACAGGACAAAAGAAACACAACGAATCACATGGCAAAAGGACTATTGCAGGGTCTCTCTGCCACTCAGGGTCTTTCAAACTTTGACCAGGTCCACTCACTTTTAAGAAACGTTTTACATTCTATCATATATGTATTCAGTTCAATTCAGTGGCTCAGTCATGTCCGACTCTTTGTGACCCCATGGACTGCAGCAGGCCAGGCCTCCCTGTACATCACCAACTCCCAGAGCTTGCTCAAACTCATGTCCATCGAGTCAGTGATGCCATCCAACCATCTCATCCTCTGTCGTCCCTTTCTCCTCCTGCCTTCAATCTTCCCCAGCATCAGGGTCTTTTCCAATGAGTCAGTTCTTCGCATCAGGTGGCCCAAGACTTGGAGCTTCAGCTTCAGCCTCAGTCTTTCCAGTGAATATTCAGGACTGAATATTCCTTTAGGATTGAATATTCAGGACTGAATATTTCCTTTAGGATTGAGGGACTCTCAAGAGTCTTCTCCAACACCACAATTCAGAAACATCAATTCTTTGGTTCTCAGCTTTCTTTATGGTCCATTTATTTATTTATACATATGATATATATATATATATATATATCATACATGTATATGATGGGCTGTATATTAACTGAAGTAAAAAATTAAGCTGACAACACATACATGCACGCATATATATACACCTCAATGTTTTCTGTTCTCTCTCTTTTTAATTCTGGTCAGGATCTGTTAAATTGATTTTATGAACTCCCCTTCTCCCACTAACGAGTCTGATCCATGCGCATGATCCCAGATAATTAAGTCTTTGGAGGGAGAAGGTTCAAATAAGGATGAAGGCAATATTAAGATAAGATAAGCCTTACTGGAAAAGTTGTCAAAAGAGTAGATCCTAAGAGTTCTCGTCACAAGGGAAAAAAAAAAAAAACTTTATTTTTTGGTATCCATATGAGATGATAGGTGTTAACTAGACTTTTCATGGTAACCATTTCACACTATATATATGAGGACATTATGCTCCACACTTTGAATTCATAATAGTGCTGTATGTCAATGATAACCCAGTAAATCTTAAAAAATCTAAAGATAAAATGCTAGTGGTGAAAACATGCACCTGATGCATTTTTAAATGCACAAAATAGGATAGGAGCTAAACTAGTGAGGCCTGTTCACGCCAGACCTCTGAGGTGGCAAGAGTGGAAGGGAGGAAAGTGAAAGAGGAGGACTGGGAAAGGGGAAGGAAGGAAACCCTGGGCAGAAGGGAGGCAGAGGTTGGGGTGGTAACTTGGTTTCCCTGGCTGGGCTGGGAACTCCTGGAGACCCTGGAATCCAAGGAAGGCTGGGACTCAGAATGTGTGTGTGTGGTGGGGGTGGGGTAGGAAAGGGCTGGAATCCTACCAGAGCCTCAGAGATAGTCTGTCCAGCCTCTTTGTTGTACATCATGGGGAAACTGAGGCTCAAACCTACCTGAATGGCCCTGCTGGAACCAAGATGCTCTCTAGACCCTGGAGGCCTTGGGTGGGTGCGACATCCGTCCGCCTCCCAGGGCTCCCTGGACTCCTTGTCTTCCCAGCTGTGGCCACTGCAAGCAGAATAAGCCATGCTCTGCAGACACAGGCATCTGCGAGGCCTGCGAGCCAGGCTGGAATGGGACCCAGTGCCACCAGTCCTGCCCTCCTGGTACCTTTGGGGAGAACTGCAGGCAGCAGTGCCCCCAATGCCGGCTTGGAGAGGCCTGTCAGCCAGACACTGGGCACTGTCAGCACTGTGAGCCTGGCTGGCAGGGGCCAAGGTGAGGGGCCAGCCTGCTCAGGGTGGGGTATACCTTCTAGATTCTTGCCCCAGCTACTCCCTCTCAGAGAGCTTGCCCCCTTTTCCAAGCATATAGTCACACAACCCCATGGGGCCCACCTTTGGGTGAAAACTAAGGCAGGAGACATGGGTGATGATGTGGCCCTGGGCAGGCCCCCACTACTCAGGCTTCCCACGCTTATCTCCCTCCAGGGATCTATAGTGTGTCACCTATTGGGTCTGACCTCAGATTCTAGGCCTTGCTTGTACCTGAGCTTCACTGCTGAATGAGCAGACGCTTGGGTCTCTGAATCTAGAAGTATGGGGGAATATGCGTAGGGCACTTGTAGGGGTGGTCAAGCTGGACTTGTTCTCCATTCTGAGTCTCCTCTCACCTCAGGTGCGAAGACCCCTGCCTGACTGGCACCTTTGGGGAAGGTTGCAGCTCTACCTGCTCCACCTGTGTCCAGGGGACCTGTGATGCTGTGACTGGGGAGTGTGTCTGCAACGCCGGCTACTGGGGGTCCAGGTGAGGACAGGGAGGAGGAGGGGCCTAGGTCAGGCCTCTGTGCAGTCTGCTCCCTAAACTTCCCCACCTGGGCTTCCCCACTGCCCACCCAGCATACTTGTAACTAGGAAGGTGTTCCTCTGGTTGTGGAATTCCTCTGATATTCCTCTGCATCTTCCAAAGGGAGCTCAGTAGTAGAACCAGAACCAGCTCAGTTGTGTCCGACTCTGTGTGACCCGACGGACTGTATGTAGCCTGCCAGACCCCTCTGTCCATGGGGTTTCCCAGGCAAGAACACTGGAGTGGGTTGCCATTTCCGTCTCCAAGGGATCTTCCCAACCCAGGGATCGAACCCACATCTCCTGCACCTCCTGCCTTGGCAGTGGATTCTTTGCCACTGAGCCACCTGGGAATGTCAGCGTTGCCAATGTCAGGTTCTCCCACCCGTGGGACAGAAGAGAGAATTAACTGGCAGAGATTTCATTTTACAGAGAGGACCCAGGCCCAGAGAGTTAGGGCAGGGCTGGGCCTTGCCCAGACCTCCAAACTTGAGGAAGTCTGGATTCCACTGGCATCTTGCTTATTTCAGTGATAGTGCCAAGTGAACATGGAGTGAAGATCGTGAGAGGTGGACCCTGCCTGAGGCTTGCACCCTGGGGGGCCTGGGAGCCAGGAGGCAGTTTGTGGATGGCCTTTCTGGGAGATGGGCTTAGGGGCTAAGGGATTCTTGTAAACACTGCCAGGGGTGGGGTGCTTAGAATGTGGCTCAGAAGTCAGAGGAGTCTGGCTGGGCATGCTTCAGGGGAAGTCTGTGTGGCAGGGGGTGGGGAGCAGTGCCCAGAAATCTACCTTCCCCTGCCCACCTCCATGCCTTCTCAGCCAGCCTCCCACTTATCTCCCCTGTCCCCCCAAAGCTGCAATACTTCGTGTCCATATGGCTTCCATGGAAACAACTGCTCTGTTCTCTGCGCATGTCCAGAGGGAAGCTGCGACCCTGTCTCTGGGGCCTGCCAGCTGGGTAAGCTGGAACAAAGAGTACAGGGTGAAGTAGCTGGGGGAAGGGTGGCCTTCTTTTTTTTTTGGCTGTATTGCATGATATGTGGGATCTTAGTTCCCTGACCAGGGATCGAAACTGCTACCCATGCAGTGGAAGCTGGGAGTCTTAACCACTGGTCTGCCAGGGAAGTCATGAAAGAATGGCCGTTGACACAGGCTCTGGGACTTCCTTACTTGCTAGAAAGGCTAAGCCCACTTCAGAGATGCTCTCTCTATCTGAAATCTGTATGGGTGCTTTGTAGCCCCCCAAACACATGACAGAGACCTGGTCCCCTGAGAAAACAGACTAGCACCAGGTACACAGGGCTGGACAGTGGGGTGTCTCATCAGGCCTGAGAAATGGGGCAAGAGTTTGTGGAACAGGTCGTGGACCATCAGGAAGGGACAGACCAGCAGGGAGGCTGCCTGGAGGAGGGGGCCTCCAAGCTGAGCTGAGTCTACATCTCTCAGAGGAGGGGGAGGGCCCCACAGGTGAGAGAGTCTGAGGAGAAGGCAATGCAGACCTAGAGGTGACACGTGGTGTGCGGGAGACAAGAAGGCCCCGAATATGTGTCCATCCCCCGCCCTCCCTAGGATCTCATAGTCAGGACGCCGCCCTCATCGCGGGCATCCTCGTACCTCTGCTGCTGCTCCTCCTGGCCATCGCCTGCTGTGCCTGCTGCTGCTGGGCTGCCCGGCTGGACCCCAAGGACAGGTGAACCCAGGCCCGTGTTCCCGACCCCACAGCTCAGGCCATGGGTGGAAGCAAGGTGGTATCTATGGTTTCCTTTCTGGGATGGAGATAGGCTGATCTTGTCACACATGTAGGTCAGAGGTAATGAGGTAGCTGGCCATGGCTGTGGCCTGGAGACACCAGTTCAGCCACCTGCCCTCCTCAGATGCTTCTAGGGGTGGCAGGTGTGAGGGAGCAGGCACCAGGCTGGCAGAAGGCAGAAGCAGCAAGATAGCTCTGGGAGGGGAGGCAAAGAGACGTGAAGGGAGAGTGCCATGAAAGCCTGTGCAAGGGTTCAGCAGAGAGCATGGTTTTCCGAGAAAAGGAGAGGCAAGGAGGGATTGAGGCTTGGGGGCTGCTGCAGGGAACACTTCGCACAAGAGCTTTGTTCCTTTATGAAACCTCTTCGTACTTCTCGGCCCCTTGGAAGCTCAGAGCAGTGTGGACAGAGGTTTTGAGCAAGGCACTTGGGGAATCCAGGGGATTTGCCTTCTCAATTCCCCGGAGGACACAGACCCAAGGTGACCCTGCTAGTCACTGGCCCACATGAAGCCCGTGCCGTTTTCTGGACTCTGTTTGGTCTGGTGTGCTGTTAGCTCATTCACTACCCCTTGAGCATGTCCCTCTTGTCTGTGGGGGCATCATCAGAGCCCAGACCTAGGAGGCCCTACCCTGGGGACCTAGTTCTCAGGGAAAAGGAGAGGCCCCTCACTCAGGAACCAGGACGTGTGCACAGTCTGTCTGAGGAATGGCAATGAGTGAAGCAGTTGCTTCCAGCTTGGGGGTGGGGACAAGGGTGGGCTTCCCGGAGGTGGTGTCACTTCCAGAAAGATCAGTGAGCTGGGGCTCAGCAACGATGATAATCACATAGCGCTGCATTTGGGGGCAGCCCTCTGTGTAGGTGATGCTATGCTGGGTCCTGAAAAAAAGCTCTGATAGATAGGAGTTGTTGTCCCCATTTTACAGATGAGCAAGCTGAGGCCCAAAGAGGCTAAATCAGAGCCAGATTGGCCACCTTGTGACTCTGGAGCCATGCTGCCCTCTGTGTCAGGCCTGGATCTCGGGGTCAATATTTTATATATATATATATCTCCATATCTGTGTTTGGGTTTTACTCTGTAGTCAAAGAGAGTAATTGAGGTAGACGTGGTCACTTTGTCACATGAACCATGGAGCCAGAATGGTCCTGGGCCTTTTCTCCTGCCCTAGTCAGGGCTCTCCCACACTGACCACTCTCCCTTGCCCTCAGGCCAGTGAGAGATGGAACCGCCATGTCCAGGATGAAGCTGCAGGTCTGGGGGGCCATGACCTCCAGCCTGGGCTCTGTGCTGCCCTGTGGTTCCCTGAGCAGCCACAAGCTTCCCTGGGTGACAGGTAAGTGGGTGCTGGAGGTCAGGGGTTGCCAAGGGACAAGGCATCCCCTCGGGTGCTGCACTTGACCTGGAGCCCCTTCCCCGCAGTCTCGCACCACGACCCGGAGATCCCCTTCAACCACAGCTTCATCGAGCCACCCTCCGCCGGCTGGGCTTCAGACGACTCCTTCTCTTCAGATTCTGAGTCTGGAGAAGAGGACGAGGGTCCTGCCTACTGTGTGCCACCCCAAGAAGGTAGCCCCCAAACAGCCCCCCCTCCCCCTGAGCCACCCTCTTCTTTATTCCTTCAGCAGACATGTAACAGAAGCCCATTCTGTGCCCATCACGGTTCTTGGCTGTGGGATGCAGTCAAGAACAAGAGAGATGCCTGCCCTGCCCAAGCTTATAGTCTACAAGACAGCGGGTGGTAGGACAGAGTGATATACGCTTTCACGAGGGACATGCGAGTAGGGGCTCCTAATCCAGCATGTCAGGGGTGACAGAGGTCAGAGAGGATGTCTCTGTGTTCGTGGTATTGGAGTTGAATCTGGCAGAATCAGTAGGAGTTAGCCCAGGGACAGGGAGAAATGGCAATGACATTTCAGGAAGAGGGAACAGTGTACACAAAAGGTAGTAAGTAAGAAGGACATGGCCACGTGGCACTGAAAGAGTTTTATCATGGTTGGAGTGTGGTATTATCACAAAGTTGGGGAGAACAGTGAGAATAGAGGGTAGCGGCGGTAGTCTCTGCCTGAATAGCCCTTTCCCCTGGCTCTCTGCATCCTCACCCTCTCCATTGCTCCATTTTGGGGCCCTCCCAAAAGATGCTGAGCTGGGTGAGTAAGATGGACTGGGGAGCCCAGACTAGCTTCAGTCAAGCACGTCTGTCTCCTCTCCAGGGATGGTCCCTGCGGCCGCAGCGGAATCCTCAGAGGCCAGCCTGGCCGGAGGTCCCTTCCCTCCCCCTGAGGACGCCTCCACGCCGTTTGCCATTCCGCGCACTTCCAGCCTCGCCAGGGCCAAGCGGCCATCAGTCTCCTTTGCTGAAGGCACCAAGTTTGCACCGCAGAGTCGCCGAGGCTCCGGGGAGCTCTCCAGCCCGCTCCGAAAGCCCAAGAGGCTCTCCCGGGGGACCCAGCCAGGTCCCGAAAGCCAGGAGATTGAGGAGCCCACAGGCCCACAAGTGGAAATAGATGGGGCCCCTCCTGGCACTGCCAGCCCCAGGGATTCAGCTGCTGGTCGCCGCCGGCTCCCACTTGGTGGCCGGACAGTGGCTGAGCGTGTGGAAGCCATCGAGGGCAGCGTCCAGGAAAGCTCAGGCTCTGTCAGCACGATCTACATGTTGGCAGGGACACCCCGGGGACTTGAGGGCCCCGTCCGGTCTGTCCTCCGCCGTTTTGGTAGCTTCCAGAAAGGCCAGGCAGAACCCAAGGTCAAGAGTGCCATCCCCAAGCCTCCACGTCGGGCTCTGAGTCGGAACAAGGGCAGCCCCAGGCTGGACTCTGGCTCTGTCCATCAGAGCCCCAGCTCAGCCACGAAGGAGGAGCTGTCTGGGGCCTTGGAGTCTGCAGGAACTGGGTCAGAGGAGGGGGCCAGGGGCCTGAGGGGCAGCATCAAGAGCTCAGGGGGTGGCCAGGAGCTGGCCCCTGAGGATGGTCCCCTAGTACAGGATGCCCAGAAGGTGACTGATGAGGAAGGGCAGGAGGAGCCTCAGTATGAAAATGTCGTACCCATCTCTGGGCCACCAGACCCCTGAGGATCTTGAATTTCATGAGTGGGAAGATGGTGGATGGGGCTTAGGCCTCAGATTGCCCCGATCAGATTGTGTTTCGTGCTTGGGAAAAGATCCCAGGGCCAGAAAGACATGCCCCCTAGCGCTTTCACCGGGAAATGTCAGTGCTGGAGGCCAGTTGGCTCTGGGTCCTAACCAAGCTCTGAGAGTGGGTCTGGAAGGCCTGGGCAGAGACCCCACCGGATGGGGTCAGGAAGGGGGAAGAGATGACTGCAGGGACTTTTTATCTGTTGTCCTGGGCTCTGTTTAGTCCCAGTCTCTTCTTTCCTTCATTTGCAAAACATTTTTCTGAAATGGGAAACAACCTAACTGTTGGATGATAAAAGTTAATCTTTTCATATTCCTTATGAAAGGTTCCTAAACAACCAACTAAATCAGGTTGCGTAAGAATGAAGGAGCTTGTTCATGCTATCCTGTTACATGTAAATCATGTTTCCTCTTTACAAATTTCATTCCTTTTGGCCTCGGAATACATGTTTAGAATTCTTCCATTTTGTGTTTATTTTGTGACTATTTTATAGACAAAAAAAAGACGTGAGGGGGACTTCCCCGGTGGTCCAGTGCAGTGGTTAAGAATCTACCTTGCAATGCAGGGGACTTGGGTTCCATTCCTGGTCAGAGACCTATAAGACCCCACATGCTGCTGAGCAACGAAGCCCACGGACCGCAACTAGAGAGCCCGAGTGGAGCAACCACTGAAGCCTGCCCACTCTGGATTCCATGCGCTGCTACTAAGACCCGACATAACCGAATAACTATTTTTTAAAGAAATAAAAAAGATGGATGTGCGTAAAAAACATTTGAAAGAAAGGTATCACATGGCATTTTTCTCCGGGAGAGGAGAGTGTGGCAGATTATTTTCTTAAATTTACACATAATTTGCAAATTTCCTACATTCTTTTTTACTTTTCTCACTAGGTTGAATTTTTTAAAATTATAACAAGCAATGTTGTTTGTTAAAAATAAAAAGTACTGGTCTTCCCTAGTAGCATTGCTCAGTGGTAAAGAATCTGACTGCAAAGGCAGGAGACACGAGTTCAGTCACTGATCTGGGAAGATGCCACATGCTGCGGAGCAACTAAGCCCAGGCGCCACAGCTACTGAAGCCCATGTGCCCTAGAGCCTGTGCTCCACGGCAAGAGAGGCACCACAATGAGAAGCGTGCACACAGCCACTGGAGAGAAGCCCCTGCTCACCACCGCTAGAGAGAAGCCTGTGCAGCAATGAAGACCTAGCACAGCCAAAAATAAATGAAAGCTTAAAAATAAATAAAAGGTACTAACATTATAGACATGTCTAGAGTAAAAATCAGATTTCCCTTCTCCTCAAGGGATTCTGTGGGATGAGGGAGGGGCCAGACTTAATTTTCATGGAATGCTTGTTGGTCTAGTCCTGAATTCTTGCCTCACATATTTGCATTACCCAGACAGGAAATAAAGATCAAACCCCTCTGTCCCAGTGTGTAGAGAAGCTCATGAACAGTTTAGATGCTTCCTTTCAGATGTTTTTCTGCGCGCATGAAAACAGAAGAGCCTCTCGTTCTGCAGTTTGCTATTTTACTTAACAATGAATCCTGGCTATCTTTTGATGTTAGTTAATATAAAACTACCTCTTTTATAAAAAATGGGATTCCATTATGGAGAAATAACACAGGTTATTTAAGCCATCCCCTACCTATGGGGATGTGGGTTGTTTCTAATTATTTTGATCCAATAAATGATGCAGTAGCCAACTCGGTCTACATTTCTTTTTGTATTAGTGCTAGTTTTTTTTTATAGAAGATTCCTAGAAGTGGAATTCCTGGGGTAAGGGGTAAGAATATTAAACATTTGAGTATTTACTCCAAATGGCCCCCCAAAAAGAGTTGAATGGCTTTGTGTTCTCATAAATTATATTGGTATCTGTTTCCCCACACCCAATCTGATAGGTTAGAGGTGGTATCTCATTATTATTTTAGCACACACAAAAAATTCTCTAAAGCTTTAATATGTTAAAGCTTCTTAAAAAGTCAAACTCTTTGTACAGATAAGTGTTTTGTTTTTGTGATTTTTTTTTTTTTTTTTTTGGCCATGCCATGCAGCTTGTGGGTTAGTTCCCCATCCAGGGATTGAACCTGGGCCCTCAGCTGTGAAAGCACAAAGTCCTAAGCACGGAACCACCAGGGAATTCCCCAGATAAAAGTTTTTTGTTTGAGGTTTTTAATTTAAAAAAATGATATTTTGATATGAATGATATAAAAACCATTCACTCATGCAGCCAATGTTCATAGCAGCACTATTTATAATATCCAGGGCATGGAAGCAACATAAGTATCCATCAACAGATGAATGGATAAAGATATGTCTACATACACAATGAACTACTACTCAGCCATAAGAAAGAATGAAGTATTGCCATCTGCAGCAACACGGATGGACCTAGAGATCATCATACTAAGTGAGTCAGAGACAAATACATGAGATTGCTTTAAATGCGGAATCTAAAAAAATGATACAAATGAACTTATCTGCTAAACAGAAATAGACTCACAGACATTAAAAAAAAAACCACAAAGCTATGGTTACCAAAAGAGAGGGAGGGAGGAATAAATTAGGAGTATGGGATTAACATATATGAAATATTCAGTTCAGTTCAGTTGCTCAGTAGTGTCCGAGTCTTGGCGACCCCATGAATCCCTGTCCATCACCAACTCCTGGAGTTCACTCAAACTCACGTGCACCAAGTCGGTGATGCCATCAAGCCATCTCATCCTCTGTTTTCCCCTTCTCCTGCCCCCAATCCCTCCCAGCATCAGAGTCTTTTCCAATGAGAACTCTTCACATGAGATGGCCAGAGTACTGGAGTTTCAGCTTTAGCATCAGTCCTTCCAAAGAACACCCAGGACTGATCTCCTTCAGAATGGACT
>SJYW01001104.1:0-20316 GCA_006410735.1 Raphicerus campestris | reverse complement strand
TGACTGGTTTGATCTCCTTGCTGTCTTAAGGGACTTTCAGGAGTCTTTTCCAGCACCACAGTTCAAAGGCATAAATTCTTTGGTGTTCTGCCTTCTTTCTGGTCCAGCTCTCACAATCATATGTAACCACAGGGCAGACCATAGACTTGACTATATGGACCTTTGTCAGCAGAGTAATGTCTCTGCCTTTCAACACACTGTCTAGATTTGTCATCGCTCTCCTGCCAAGAAGCAGTTGTCTTCTGATTTCATGGTTGCAGTTGCCATTCACAGTGATTTTGGAGCCTGAGAAGAGGAAATCTACCACTGCTTCCACTTTACCCCTTCTATTTGCCATGCAGTAATAGGGCCAGATGCCATGATCTTAGTTGTTGTTTATTTTTTTAGTCTTAAGCCGGCCCTTTCACTCGCCTCCTTCACCCTCATCAAGAGGCTCTTTAGTTCCTCCTCATCTTCTGTCATTAGAGTGGTGTCATCCACATATCTGAGGTTGTTGATTTTTCTCCTGCCAATCTTGATTCCGGCTTATACCTCATCTAGCCCGGCATTTCTCATGATGTGCTCAGCATACACTTTAAACCAAAAGGGTGACAGCAGAGAGTCCTGCTGCACTTCTTTCCTGACCACGAACCAGTCAGTTGTTCCGTGCAGGGTTCTAACTGTTGCTTCTTGACCAACATACAGGTTTCTCAGGAGACAGGTAAGATGGTCTGGTATTCCCATCTCTCTGAGCATTTGGCACAGTTTGTCATGATCTACAACCTTTACTAGTAGGTAACTTGGGGCACATTATTTATCTGCTCAGCCTCACTTCCTTAATGCAAAAAGAGTACACATCTCCCAGTGTTAATATGAGGCTGAGAAAGATACATATAAAATATTTCGTAGAACATCTGATAATCTTTCAAAGTCATTTTCTTTGAAAGAGGATACTATGTTCATAGCATCATCAAACTAAGGCTTCTTATTTGAAATAAACTCTCAAATTGCATACCTGCAGGAGTAAATTGCTCTCACAGTGACACGTAGATCAAACATTTTTTCAGAAACCAAGTAAGGGACTAAAATGATAAAACTTAAGCTGACAATCTTCCTTAGAAATGCAAAGAATATTCATGAAAACATGGCTTTAAGAATCTGATACCCTTTCGTAAATCTTGGTTTACAAATTTTGGTTAGTGTTCCTCTTAGAGAATCCAAGTCAGCTTGTAAAGATGATCCCCAGATCATATTCACAAAGAAATAAGAGATGGATATTCTTTTCAATAAGGAAACCTCTTGTATTTACTCTGTATAAGGCACTTTTAGCTAAAACTTAGTGTTCAGTAAATATTTGTGGAATTATCTGAACAAAATAATGGAGTTTTATTTGCATATATTGATTTCAAAAGATCTATAGCATATACTGATAGATGAAAGAACACATATTTTTAAAAAGTATGTATAACATGATTTCACATACATAAAATTATATATGTGTATAATTTCTGAAAGATTTTTCATAATTCAACAGTGAGACACTAGGTGAACTTTCTTCTCTTTTTCTATAAATTGAATTTTCCACAGTAAGAATGTTCTATTTTTAACGATGACCAAGCCATCTATTTTAGAGAAATGATATGAAAAAATTAATAGCAGAAAAATGGCTCTGTTTGTTAACAAAACATACATAATTATTTAGAGTATGACCCATCCTTATATTTCAAAGCATGTATCTAAATGTATAGAAAAAAGACTGAAAGGCCACATATCAAAATGTTAACCATAGTAATACCTGGTAAGGTTATAGGGGGCGGGGGGTTAATTTTCTTTTTAAAGATGACCAGAAAATTGAACTGTATTTTAAGTGCAGATTTTAAAAAGATTAAAGAAACTAGAGATTAAAAGTACAGAAATTGAACAAATATAATTTAAGAAACTCATTATAAAGCACTTGTATTCATCAGGCCAAATCATGTCCCAAGCATATCTAATGAATAGAGTCTCTCTCATTAGCACATAAAAGGCCTGAAATATTAATGTTAAACAGAGTTCTACCACCGTCTCCTATGCTAAAAGCAAAATTGGAGGAGACGCACAATGTGGATTAAGGACAGAACAGACGCCAGTGGCTCAGAGCGCAAGTCTTTTCTGTACTAGTAATTACCTTTCTCTGAGCAAATCATAATTTTTCATTATCCTAGTTTATTGATTTGGAAAAAGAGCAGTGAAAATACTGACTTCTTCATAGGGCTGCTATGAAAAGTCACACATATTAATAAGTACTTTAAACATACACAGCCAAATCAACACACTTAATTTAAGTGCTTTAATGGAACGCAGTTAAGTATTTTACTATCCCTAAATCCCATAACAACATGGGTATTAGCCCACTTGTTCAGTTTTACATTCTAGCTCCCTGTCACACGAGGACATGGTGCTAAACAGTTTAAAAGTGCTTTTTATTTTTTTTTTCTGACTGTTCATCTTCTATTTCTCCACTTTCTCTATTTTTATTTACAGGCAGTCTCTGAAAAACTATTCAGTGAAGTGCTTTGCCTTCCTTGACCAAGACATCACCAGTCACCCAAGCTACTCCCAGGGATGTGGGAATGAGGCAAGGGCCCAGGAAGCTCAGCTGGTAAAGAATCCACCTGCATTGCAGGAGACCCGGTTTGATTCCGGGGTCAGGAAGACTCCCTTGAGAAGGGATAGGCTACCCACTCCAGTATTCTTGGACTTCCCTGGTAGCTCAGCTGGTAAAGCATCCACCTGCAATGTGTGAGACCTGGGTTCATATCCCTGGGTTGCGAAGATCCCCCAGAGGAGAGAACAGCTACCCACTTTAGTATTCTTGCCTGGAGAATTCCACAGACTTTAGCCCACCAGATTCCTCTGTCCATGGGGTCACAAAGAGTCGGAGTTGACTGAGCAACTTTCGCTTTCACTTTAGTCTAGCAGCTGTTCCTTCGTTGCTGCCCCCAAGGTTCCTTTCTAAGGCCTGGGCTCTAAGGATTCCTTCCATTCTCTGAGTTACCCCATCCTTTTGATGAATTCCCTTATTGCTTAAGTCAGTTACAGTTTGTTTATGTTACTTATGATTGAAAAAGAAGCTTATGTAAGGAAGCTATATAGCATCTCTCTGGAGCCAAACACACTAGAAATTGAGTCCTTAGCATGGTTTAAACACACTTACACACACATGACCTTCAAAGATACAGCCCTTTCCATTTGCATGCCTGCAGCAGGATGCCTTCCTGGCCTCCCAGGCATTACAGGACAGTAATTCTTGTTTTATTCCCAGTATCTAAGGACTGGACTTCAGCTCTCCTATATGGCACCCACTAGTTACATGTGGCTATTTACATTTAGATTAATTGAAATTAAATAAAATTAATAATACAGTTCCTCAGNACTTGGTCTGTGTTATGCTGACCAGCCTGGTTCTGGTGGGCCTGGGTGTGAGCTGGGGGGCTTCAGGAATATTTGGGAGTAGGGAGCAGTTCGGTTTAGTCGCTCAGTCCTTTCTGTCTGTTTGCGACCCCATGGACTGACTGCCATGGGCCAGGCACGCCAGGCCTCCCTGTCCATCACCAACTCCTGGAGCTTGCTCAAACTCATGTCCATGGAGTTGGTGATGCCGTCCAGCCATCTCATCCTCTGTCATACCCTTCTCCTCCCGCCTTCAGTCTTTCCTGACATCGGGTTCTTGTCCAATGAATGAGTTGTGTCTTCGCACTGGGTGGCCAAAGTAACAGTAATGCATGTTTTTGAGTGCTGTTTACATTCTGAGAAGCTGACGTGTATTGACTCACCTGTTTCCATTTTACACGTGAAAATGCCATGGTGCAGTGAGGTTGAGTAACCTGCTCGAGATCATGACGTAATCAGAAAGCAGCAGGGCAGAGGGTGTGCAAAGCAAGTGTTTTGGTATAAGAGCTCCGTGCGTTGCCTTTTGTCTTTGTTCAAGCTGCTGTAGTAACATACCATGGGCTGGGCGGCTTGGAAACAACAGGAGAACACTTCTCAGGGCTCTGGAGCCGAAGGTCTGCGGTCAGGGTGTCAGCACGGTCTAGTGAGGACCCACTTCTGGAAGCAGGTTTCTGCGCTCGCCTGCTGGAAGAGGCTGGGAAGCTCTGTTTCTGTCCTGCCTGCCTCTGAAGCCCCATGGACTGTAGCCCACCAGGCTCCTCCATCCTGGGGACTTTCCAGGCAAGAATACTGGAGTGGGTGCCATTTCTTCCTCCAGAGAATCTTCCCGACTCAGGGAACAAACCCAGGTCTGCTGTGTCTCCTGTGTTGGCAGGCGGCTTCTTTACCACTGAGCCCGGGGAAGCCGTGGAGTGCGCCGTGGGGTGTGGGCACTGCTCCCACTCATGAGGGGTCCATTCTTGTTACCTAGTCACGTCCCAAAGGCTTCACCTCCAAATGCCATCACATTGGATGTTAGGATTTTGGAATGAGGAGTATACCATTATTCAGACCATTTTTAAGTGGGGAAAAAAACAGGCTAATTTCAGGAATGTTGAGTCCTATTTATGTTAAGAAACCCAGGTCATATATGTGCATGCATGTATGCATTTATATTTTTGCACTGATTTTTGGCAGGATGCGTAGGATGAGGGGAGAGAGGACTGAGCGTCAAGGCAGGAGGGGAGGCAGCGCATTCCTGTATCGTTTTGTCGTAAAAACAGCAAAACAAACCCCAGCAGCAAGGGTGCTTTCTTTGTAAGGTTTGCATGGGCCCGCTTTGTTTGGGTGGTGTGGTAGGGGCCATTTGCATTTTCTTTACATTTTTCTACATTTAGAAAGGATCTAGTAAATCTTCGAGATGAAAAGGAGGAGAAAGAAGTGGAGGTGGTGGTCCAGAGACACTGGTAAGCTGCTCGAGTCTGGAGGCTCCTGAGTTTGGGGGTGGTGGGGATTGGGGGAGTCAGGGCTGTTGCCTGACTTCTCCCTGCCTGGGTGCTCAGTGAATAAAACACTGGAATAACTGTGTTTTCCATAAAAATTGGAGTAACATTTAAAGCTAATGTTTCCTGTAGTAATGGATGCATGTATTTGTGAATATACTAAAAACCATTAACATGTACACTTTAAGTGGGGAAAAAAATAGTGAAACAAATCTCTCGATCAACCCAGAATGATACTCTACATCTCCGACATCTCGGTACCTGCAGAGCTGAGATTTAAGTGGAAAATTCCAGGAATGTCCTGCAGTCTGTAGCACCAGCAGAGATCTTCACCTGCAGGAGTGAATGGAATGTGACCTCTCCGTCCCTGAAGTGACAAACAGCTCAGGTTGGAGGTGTCGGATCTCTCTTCAAAGCCTTGGCAGTGCTTAAATCTGTTGAGTTTCAGGGAGCCCCTTTTGCATGTGGTCAGTGGTATAAAACACACCTCCTCCAGCCATCTTGCTGAACTTACTGAAGAGTTAAGTTCATAAACTGAGTGAAGGGCGCTTTCTCTGCAAAGATTTCCAAGAAGGAGGAGTCACTCAGAAGTCTTCCAGGGGGTGCTGGAAGGCATCTGAACACTGTGGTCACGGGTGTGTGATGCCGCGATTGCCTTTCAGTGGGCCAGGAGGGTGAGTGGAAGAAGTCTGAGTTCGAGAAGAGTAGGCCCCTGAGCTGCCTTTAAGCTCCAAGTCAGCACAGGAGCTCCGCGGGGCGGGGAACCCGGACAGGCCCGGAAATGGTGAGAAGACGAAGGCATCGGAGAGCCCCACCTGTGACTTCCCCGGCTGCGTCTCCCACCCGTGACCCTTCCTCATCCTTCCCTGCCCACCCAGCTGATGGGCCCCGCAGAAGCTGGGTGGACTCCGTTGGCACTGCACACATCGGGGCAGTGGGCGGGGATTCTTGCCCCTGCGTGTCTCCGATGCCTCAGGCGTTGGGCCACAGACAACCATCAGGGCGGCCCCGGGCTTTTATGGCCCTGGAGCAGGCGCCATGTGGCTTTCTGAAATGAGGAGTGGGTGCAGTTTGAGCCTCAAACGCCCTCCTGGAAGTTTCTGATGGCCTTTCCCAGGCCTCTCCTCCAGCAGAGCTCGTTCAGCTGGGTGGTGGGCGTGGGAGAAAAAATGGGCTATGTAGGGATGCATGGCTCCTGAGGCGACTGTTGACAGCGCTAGCTAGCCAGATTCCGCAACACCTCAGCAGGATACCTTTGAGCTTGGATGAATCTTCCGACGTCAGGGGTTCCCCTAAGAGAGAAGAGGAGGAACTTGACTTCTGTCTGCCCGGCCGGGAGAGCTCACCAGGTGGCCCTCCCCACAGTGGAGGGCTTTGCTCCCGAGGCGCCAAGGTTCCTGCTTTCCTTTGATCAATTTCAAGTTTTTCTTTTTCTTTGTTTTGCTTAACATGTTTTTTAATTTTATTTTGAATCGGAAGGTAATTGCTTTACAATACTGCGTTGGTTTCTGCCACACGTCACCATGAGCCAGCCCTAGCTACACGTATGTCCCCTCCCTCCTGAGCCTCCCTCCCATCTGCCTGATTAGTTTTAAACATCCTCCTGGCTTTTCCTTGGCTACCAAGAATTCAGAACTGTGGAGGCACAGGCGCCAAGCTCCCTGCGGTACCATCAGGAAGCAGTCACTCATGAGAAAAGTAGACGTTTACAGATCTTATTTTATCAGACAGAAAGCTGATCTTACTTTACCAGACAGGGCCTGTCTGTGCCGTTTGTCGTAACCGCAGCGCTGCTCCTGGTAGTCCACCAGCGTCCTGCAAGGACAGGTGGGCCCGGATGCCACTGAACTTTTCTTTCAGGTTGCTTCTCAATTCTGAGACACCCTGTGCTCCCCTCTCCTAGTCTGATTTCTTCTAACAGCCTATCCATCTTTTCTTGTCTGTCCAGACAGTTGCCCGCTGGATATCTCTCCTGACTGCACCAGCTCGAGGGGTATCTGCTTCCTTTGGGCACCTACTCCAGACACCANGGGTCACAAAGAGTCGGAGTTGACTGAGCAACTTTCGCTTTCACTTTAGTCTAGCAGCTGTTCCTTCGTTGCTGCCCCCAAGGTTCCTTTCTAAGGCCTGGGCTCTAAGGATTCCTTCCATTCTCTGAGTTACCCCATCCTTTTGATGAATTCCCTTATTGCTTAAGTCAGTTACAGTTTGTTTATGTTACTTATGATTGAAAAAGAAGCTTATGTAAGGAAGCTATATAGCATCTCTCTGGAGCCAAACACACTAGAAATTGAGTCCTTAGCATGGTTTAAACACACTTACACACACATGACCTTCAAAGATACAGCCCTTTCCATTTGCATGCCTGCAGCAGGATGCCTTCCTGGCCTCCCAGGCATTACAGGACAGTAATTCTTGTTTTATTCCCAGTATCTAAGGACTGGACTTCAGCTCTCCTATATGGCACCCACTAGTTACATGTGGCTATTTACATTTAGATTAATTGAAATTAAATAAAATTAATAATACAGTTCCTCAGTCATAGAACCCAATTTCAAGGCTAGTGGCTACTGGGCTGCACAGGTACAGAACATATCCATCACTATTAAAAAAAAAAAGTTCTATCAGACACTTTATTTGGTTTCAACAAATTAGGCCCACTTTTATTTTAGCCAACTGAAGCGCAAATAAACATGTATCACACAATAAATTTCCAAATGTTTTGAAACTCTAAAGAATAAGCTTTTGAAAGAGTAAGTTGTGAAGGAAAAAAGTGCCACACCCCAGGCTTGGAATCCTAACACTTAGATAAATCCTAGTTCTGCCACTTGCCTTGGACATGTTTGTTTTTTGAAGCTCAGAATTCTCACTTTTAAGTAAAACTGACACTAACCCAATAAACTCCTATAAGGATAAAGAGGCATAATATGGGTCAGTGGTGTCTGGCACGTAAAGAGCTGTTTCAAAATAGAACAGTTAAGAGAATCTGAGTTCTCACGGGCAGGGTGTGAAGGGGTGGTCTGAGGACGCTAGGTAGTACGGATGGTACCCAACCATCCTGACTCCCTCCATCTCTGAGAAAAGATAGGACTGGACATCACAGGCCTCCCTTGACCCTACTGTGCACTCTTCCTGCCTTCACCTACCCTGCACATCGTTACCCCTCCACCTCCACTCCTAGGCATGGCGCAGACCTTCCCTCTAGGATCTTCTATTTTCACCACAGAAGTCAGTGCTGTGAATGCTCTCAGTCAATTCTGAAGGAGAACAAACTAACAAGTGAAGAAATAAACATCTGCAAAAAGACTATCAGCTTAGTATTTGGGGCTCTGAGCTGTCAAGATGATATAACTTGGCCCATTACCTTCTCTCATCCTTCGTTTGGTTTTGTTTGCCTTAAGCTTATCAACATGCTAACTGCTGGGGAGAAAAAAGTCTACACTCAGTGGTGGTTTTAATTTTTCCTTCCAAAAGTCTCAAAGGTCTAATAATGATTACCATGTATGGAGCTAAAAGAGCACAGAAAGATCCTGAATGTGTTAATTTTACTTGAGAAAAACGGAATATGAGCCAGAAAGAATATATAATATATTTAAGTCTCATTAAACTGTCATTACTTGGAAAGATAGTTTCCAGGCAAATAAACACCCAAATCTCACTCTTGCAGCATCCTCTGAATAGCATATTCAACTCCAATCTCCTATTCTCACACCTTCTGTTGACTTCAAAGAGAATTATGAACAAGGAAATGAGAATCAGGTAGGGCAATTATAATTCTGAAAAAGGAAAACATGACAACATTGATTGGATTGCTTAGAAAAAAAAGAAAGTTATTCTCTTTCCATATATTTAGCTGCTCAAAAAGGCCAAAGTGTTTGGGGGCCTGCATTTTTGCTGCTTTAAAAATAATGCAGAATTGGAAAATACACTTTCACATTCCCCCAAAATTGAAGGTTCCACTCATTAATAATATTCACTTCTGGTGGCTCAGAGGTTAAAGTGTCTGCCTGGAATGCAGAAGACCTGGCTTCGATCCCTGTGTTGGGAAGATCCCCTGGAGAAGGAAATGGCAACCCACTCCAGTACTCTTGCCTAGAGAATCCCACGGAGGGAGGAGCCTAGTGGGCTACAGTCCATGGGGTCGCAAAGAGTCGGACACGACTGAGCGACTTCACTTTCACTTTCTTTCATTCAGCTTCTGTCTTCTGAATGTTTCCTCTGCCAGACACTCTGCACTAAGTGGTCAACTCAAGAGACCACTGAAACGCTGCCCCCCAGGCAAGCTCAGGAGCAGGTTACCTAGAGGAACCGCCATTAGAATTTCAAGTTTTGTATCCTTGACATAAGTCAATGGGATAATAGTAAAAACAGCCACAAAGGGATAAATATCAGTATCTAGAGGATAGGGTTGACTAGGATGAATGTGAAAGAAAAGTGGCCCCACAATGATACCTTGTATATATCTCAGCAGGTCTGCAGTCTGATTAAACTACAGCTTAGAGGGACACGAACAGATCATGGTCCATCCTGCCAGGCATCCTGACAGAGGCGCAAAGTCTGTTTCCAAGCCTAGGACGCGATCCCTAATAATGCTCTTCGCCATCACCTTCTGTAGTCTACCTCCCAGGTATGTTTATTCCTCATCAGCATCACTTTCCTTAGGTAAATTGGCTCATGTTTCTCTACACAGGTAATAAGGAGAAAATCCTTAAATACGGCACATGAAAACCATGCCAAGGAGAGATCAGAAATCTGTGTGTGTTAGGGGTGGTTAGGCAGGGAAACTGCTGATGTTTCAGAATTTGACAAGCGCAGAAAGCATAATTCTGCCTCAGTCATGACTTACCTTGAGAGCATGGGATGAAATAGTGGCCTTATACATGGGGGGTGTCATCAAGGGAACAGACTTTTCACAACAAAAGGATATTGGGCCACCAGAGCTGGGCAAAGCTGGGTATTTGGCATAAAAACACAGTGCATCATAACAAAGTCATTTAAAACAGAATCTGCAGGGGAGGAAAACAAAGCAGAAAAAGAAATTACATCCTTGTAGAAATGTTGAGGAAAGCAAGAGTATCTATTCATTTGTTCTTGGCCAATGGTTATTTGTTGGCTTGGGGTATTGTGGTTTTACTATATGAAGAAGCATGGCATATGAAAATAAAAAGATGAACAGAGCTTGAGATCAAAATTCAATTTCCTTAGGACAGTGGACAAAAAGTACAGTAAGTTTAAAAAGAGACAGACTTGTAATAATGGCACTGGTCACCTTAGCTACAATAAATGAAAAAATATATAATATATAATTTAAAAAACCACACATGGGCAGTACCATGCAGAATTAAGATATGGTCATTTCTTTGTCTATTTACACCATCTGTCTTTTGTCAATGTCTATTTTCTTTATTTCTTTTCTCCCTTCTATTTCTAGAAGGAGCAATAAAAGGTGAAAGGGTGACAGAATTATGGGAAAAGGACATGGTAAGAGCAGAGAACTGGTGAGGGAAACAAAAGCAGCCAAAAACAAAAAAAGAAAAAAAAAGGAAAAAAAAGAAAAAACCTGAGCAATAACTGAAGCAAAACAAAAGCTCTCTAGTAGATTAAAGTGGTATATGTCTTATACTTGAAGCTGTTTTGTAGATAGGTAAGCAGGGAGATGGCAAAAGAAATAAGGCAAGTCCTCCCAAATATGCTTCATTTTGAATCTGATGCTGGTTCTTCACTGCAAAGACAATATTATCCAAGCAACCTTAAGGGGAAAGCACATAAAGGTGAATCTAAAAGCCTTAAGAGTACACGTGTTAAAGTTTTGGAATCCAAGATGCTATGGGGGTTTTCAATTAAAAAATGAACCACTATGGCTGAGATCTGTGAAACTCACATAATTTTTCAAATAGAAAATGGTGAGAAATGCAAAAATTTTAACTATATATACTGAATTTCCAATGTCTGTGTTTTAAATTAACAAATATTATCAAAGTTGGAATCAGTGACTAAAGGTTTAATCATTACATTCATTAAAAAAAAAACTGATAATTGTCATACAATATTATGTAAGTTTAAAGTACACAATGTATTGATTTGATACACATATATATTGCAATCTGATTACCACCTTAGCTTTAGTTAATATCTCTGTCATGCCACACAATACCATTATACTTAAAAACAAATGAGAAAAAAACTACAGGAAATAAAGTTCAGTATTAAAATATGATGAGAACTTAGTTCTAATATCAAAAATGGAATGGCCAGGAGTCACAGCCCATGCAACGGCCATGCCATGCACTGATTTCTGGGCTTCAAGTTTTTAAGAAGCAATCATCTAGTCCCCTCCTCTTTCAGAAGTGACTTTAAAAGGAAGAATATGTTTGTTCTTCATGGGTAGTAAAAGTCTTACAGATCTTTTCTTAGATACCATCATCTCTAATGCACTAGAATGTTCCTTTTTGGTCAAAATCACTTTAGAGAAGATGCTAGTTTTTTGTATTATGCAATCACACATTCTGGGCAACAGTTAATCAGAGGGGAAAAATCTGCTGTATTTTTCCTGACCTCAGGTCTTAGAAATATGATTTATTTGAAGTTATGTTTGCTTCTTGGAAGCAAGCTATCCCCTTGCAACTGATCCCTTCAGGATTTCCTTTTTCAAGAAAAGATCTTACCACATTCTCTTTGCTCAGACATCTTCAACTGCTTCCTCATGCTTAGCTTCACATCTAACATACTTGAAGATCTGGAGCCTAATTCCTAGACCCTATCTTCTCTCTGATAGTTTGGTGTATGTTATGGTCTAGCAAAGCCAGAGCATCTGGTCCTTCTTGTCTGTTCCTAGGTCAGCACTCATGTTGCCTCTTAGGATGAAGGCTTCCATCTCCAGTCTGTAGTCACTGATTACCAGCCTTCCTTCAGGGGCATTTCAAAGCTATTTCCTCTGTGACACTCTGCCTGGTCCTCTCAGACTCTTGATCAAGTTGTTTGCATATTCCTTTTTGTCCTCCAGGAGATTATACGCTTTCTGAGGACAGGAGGGTGGTTTCTTATTCACCCTGCTTTGTCCATAGCATCCAGCTTAGCGCCAGCCCAAGAAGATCCTCAACAAATATTGAACCGAAAATAAGTGCTCTAGAAACAGATCCTGACTTTTCTATCTACTACTCCCCAACTGAATCACTACATTAAAACCCTCAGATAGTCTATTTGCACAAAATAAGAAACTAGAATGAGAAGATAAAATAAGAAGGTAGTCAGCAGTAAATACTTTTAGGAGGAATAATAATAACAACAACAATAACGCGAACTTTACCTTGAATATAGTGCAAAGATGACAAAAACAGATTTTGAACCACCACTAAGATTTTTGGACAAATATTTGAACTTCTTTTAGTGAGAAATCTTCTATGGAGCTCAACACACTTAAAATATTAGCCTATTATTCTGAGAGACAGGGCACTAGCAAAAACAAAATTTTTTTTTAAGAGCTGAATGTGGGCTGTTCCAAAGTCACACATAAGATGGTAACCACAGTAGAGAAGGATATCAAGCTCTAATATAACAGTTCATTGGTGAGATTTATCTCATTCACCATCAAATCTCTGTGTAATAGTTAACATGGCTAGTTCATTGAACAGTGGTATTACTAGTTGATTTTTTTTCCTCCCCATAAGATATGCTGAAGTCCATATCCCCAGGACCTCAGACTGTGACCTTATTTATAATTGGTTAAGATAATGACTATGGAACCTAATCCAAGATGATTGGTGTCCTTATAAAAAGAGGAAATTTGGACAGAGAGACAAATGCATGGAGAGAAGATGATGTGAAGTGACACAGGGAAAATACCATGTGAAGATGAAGATGAGTGATGCCTCTACAAGCCCAGGGATGCCAAGGAGTGCCGTCAACCCACCCCTCAACCCGAAGTCAGGCGAGAGATCTCAGACTCTCCCCCACAGCCCTCGGAAGGAACCAATACTGTCGGCACTTGGATCTTAGACTTCTAGCCTCTTGGACTGAGAGACACTCAAGCCACCCCAGATAGTGTTACTTTGTCACAGCAGTCCTAGGAAACTAATATGTGTACAGTTCCACTCTGTGGCAGTCCAAGAATCTCAGAAAAAACCACTTTTCTCCCAGTTGGAGCAAGGTTGTGACTTTTATGAAGGCAGCTTCTAATCCTTTACGAGAGTAGACAGAATTTAAATTATAACCAAATAGTTACCTATGGAAGATGGGATTTAAATGATAGCTTAAGAAATGCCATTGGAAGGCTACTTCTAACATGTATGAATGAGACTGGGCCATTTACAAAGCATAGCCAGGATGAGCAAGCAAAGTAGGGTTTGCAGGATGCTCTTCTAATGATCTCACACATGACCCAGTTCTAAAACTGCTGTTGATACAGTACTGAGAATGAGTTCAGAATTTGTTCTTTTTTTTTTTTACAGTGCTCTGCCCAGATTTAATGGATGTAACTCTTCTCCGTGTTTACCTGTTGCTTCATTTAAAGCTGGCTCAAGACGTATCGTTTCTAGAAAATGCTCTAAAAGTTTTTCAGGTGTCCCTGACATCACAGTATACCTGGATGAGAAATAAAACCATCATTAATTTTTCAAAAGTGGGCAAATCATTGATATATAATTTTTTACATATCTAAAGATTTTTTGAGANCAGGTGAGAGTCAGGTGGGAGCCAGGTGAGAGTCAAGTGGGAGCCAGGTGAGAGCCAGGTGGGAGCCAGGTGGGAGCTAGGTGAGAGTCAGGTGGGAGCCAGGTGAGAGTCAGGTGGGAGCCAGGTGAGAGCCAGGTGAGAGTCAGGTGGGAGTCAGGTGGGAGCCAGGTGAGAGTCAAGTGGGAGCCAGGTGAGAGCCAGGTGGGAGCCAGGTGCATGATGGGGTCCCCACAGCAGAGAGGCTGTGGCTTCTCACCTCAGGTGCCCATCTGGTACCTGGAATTTATTGCCTTTTTTGTTTTTTTTTAATGAACCTTTTTATTTGGAAATAATCATAGATTTGGAAGTTGCAAAAACAGCATTGCGAAGACCCTTGCATCCTTCCTGTCTCATCCTCTGTGATAATATCATAAACTTTAGTACATCATTAAAACCAGAAAATCAACATTGCTGCAATACTGTTAATTAGACACACCTTACGTAGAGGACTTTGCCGGCTTTTGAGGGTATTCCTCGCACGTGAGGGCCTGGCCTCTGTGTGTGTTACCTTTTTCCTTCTTAGTGTTTTTGTTGGAGTGTGGGTGCTTTGCAGCGTTGTGTAGGATTCTGATTGTTGCATTTTTAATGTGCACATTTCGTCATCTCCTTAAAACTGAGTTTGCTCGTGGTTTCAGGAATATCAGATTTACTTATTCAGTGAACATTAATTGAACACCTACCACATATCGGTTTCCTGTTGCATTCTGGACACAGGATGAATGGCACAGAAGCAGAGGGTGTTGAGGGGCTTCAGTGACTGGCCAAAGAAAGCTGTCCAGAGAGCATGTTGGGGTGAGCTGGGGAGGTCTGGCTGAGAGAAGGGATGAGCCGTCCTGCACGTGAAGCTGGCCAGGGTAGGCCAGCAGGTCTCGAGTGTGATGGGCCCTGGGCGTCAGGGGTCCTTGCCTCTCTGCAGANTTGGGGTGAGCTGGGGAGGTCTGGCTGAGAGAAGGGATGAGCCGTCCTGCACGTGAAGCTGGCCAGGGTAGGCCAGCAGGTCTCGAGTGTGATGGGCCCTGGGCGTCAGAGGTCCTTGCCTCTCTGCAGACGACCTGCTGCGCAGCTGAGGGGCCTCCGAGAACGACTGTTGCTGATGGAGGGCTGTGGTTGTTCTTTAGTTGCTAAGTCGTGTCCGGCTCTTTTGCGACCGCATGGACTGTAGCCCACCAGGCTCCTCTGTCCATGGGATTCTCCAGGCAAGAACACTGGAGGGGGTTGCCATTTCCTCCTCCAAGGGATCTTCCCGACCCAGGGATCAAACCTGTCTCCTGATTGGCAGGCGGATTCTTTACCGCTGAGCCACCTGGGAAACTCCGTAATTGACTGATAACTCTATTTAATTTATTTTCTGTCTGACCCATTCTTTGGGGCAACAAGGGCACCGTCTACTGTGCGCAGAGCTGACCCGGAAAGGCTCCTGGGTGCCGCCCTGTGCGGCCCCTCCCAGGAGGAGCAGCAGGAGGAGAAGCCCTTACCATCCACTCTGACAAACCAGCGTTCTCCGCAAGTGCCTGTGTTTGCGTATCATTGGCATTTGTTGTACATGAAGAGATGAGGTGTTGGATGCTACTTAGATGTTTCCTTCAGTTTGAAGCAGGAGACAGAGGCCTGTTGATTACTGGTTCCACACAGACTAACTAGCACCCGTCCACCGGAAAAGGAACGTGCGCTTTTAATCAAAATGTCTAGTACTTGGCTATGACCCTTTGAGCTTGCCATTCCNTACTTAGATGTTTCCTTCAGTTTGAAGCAGGAGACAGAGGCCTGTTGATTACTGGTTCCACACAGACTAAATAGCACCCGTCCACCGGAAAAGGAACGTGCGCTTTTAATCGAAATGTCTAGTACTTCGCTATGACCCTTTGAGCTTGTCATTCTAGGGCAACAACCCTGTTAGACACGGTCTGTACTGCCCCTCCGGAAGGCTCAGCAAGGAGGGTCTAACTGGGATGTCCCTGTCTTTTAGAATGAAATGCAAGACAAAGAAGCCCCCAACCCTGCTCCCCGCCACCTCCCCATCAAGAAGGAGCTTGGCTTTGTCAGAAGGAAAGTAGACAAAAGACCCCAGATACGTGTGCTGTGGGCTCCCAGTGGAGTTCCCGCCTGGACTGGATTGCTGGGGTCCTCTCAGCTTCCCGTGGCCTGTATCGGGCAGAGTTTGCAGTCTTCCCCTCATCCCAGCGGGGAAAAACCTGCCTGCCAGTGCAGGAGATGCAAGAGACGTGGGTTTGATCCCTGGTCTGGAAGGTCCCCTGGAGGAGGAAATGGCAACCCACTCTGGCATTCTTGCCTGAGAATTCCAAGGAAAGAGAACCTGGCAGGCTATATCCATAGAGTCGCAAAAAGTCTGACACAACTGAGCGTGTGTGCGTGTGTGTGTGACACACGCCGCTGCGGGGCTGACTGTTCTGAGCCATCTGTCATCTTCTGTGGACGTGTGCCCGACTCACGCATCACACAGTCCCCGCCGAGCTGTTTGTCCAGCCTTGGGCACAGGTCGCTGAATGCAGGTCGATGGAGGCAACTGACCCTGATACAGTACAGGTGGTTTCTTTCCAGGCAAAGGCTTCCGGGTTTCATGACCGCTGTGATGGACCCGCCCGACACCCAGTTGGCACTTGGGCCAGGAAAGCCATGGCGGATGGAGGTGAGGGGGGATGTGCTTCTGGCCAAGCGATGTGCAGACCGTGCGGGGAGGTGCTTTGGGCAGAAGGTGAGGCTGGACTGGGTGACGGCCTCGCAAACCCCTAGGTCTCTTTCCGCACGAACACACTGTCGTGCTACCCTGGAGGCTTGTGATGGAGGCTCGTGATGCGGATCTAAGTTCACTCTGATAACAGGGTGCTTTTTATGAGCCACCTCCTCAGCGACTGTCCAGCAGCAGTTCAGGGGTTTCTTTCTGAGGCTTCTTGAGCTTTTACTAAAACAGCAGCAGTGTCATTGTCGTTTTAAGCCATCATACGTGCTATGTGCTAAGTTGCTTCAGGCGTGTCCGACTCTTTGCGACTCTGTAGACTGCGGCCCACCAGGCTCCTCTGTCCATGGGATTCTCAAGGCAAGAAGGCTGGAGTGGGCTGCCGTGCCCTCCTCCAGGGGATCTTCCCGGCCCAGGGATGGAGCCCGCGTCTCTTGCCCTGGCAGGCAGGTTCTCTACCACAAGCACCACCTGTTGCCTTTAAAAAATGGTTTTCTGGGGTGCATCTCGTGGCATGCTGGCTCCCCAACCAGGGACTGAACCCCTGTCCCCTGCAGCGGAAGCAGAGAGTCTTAACCACTGGGCAGCCAGGGAGGTGACCCCCACTTTTTGGAGAGAGTGTTGCTCTTTTAAAGGATCCATCCTGCACACAGCTCTTTGCTGAACACCCTGTTGGGAGAGCCGGCTGATGGTCTGTGATCCAGAGACCCCAGTGTTGACAGTCCCTCTGAGCAGGCGCTATTAGCTTAGTCTTCCTATGAGAGGAGGCACACAGAGGAAGCAGCGGGGAATTACTGTTCCTGGTCTGTTTGGAGAGCTTGCAAACGAAATTTGTTTCCTTTTGTCCTTTTCCACTCAGCAAATACCGACTTTGACTCTTGGCTGTGAGTGGAGCTGGAATGAGCGTGGCTAATCTCTGTTTAAGGGCTTTATCTTCTCCAGGGCCGGATCAGCCAAAACTTTCCGCTGTAATCACTGACTGGGACCTGGAGGGGGTCCTGACGGCTGAGTTCTCCGAGGCTCACACGGGACCAGCCAAGAGGGCTCCACACCCAAGACAAAGTAGCCGGCGCATGGCAAGGGCAGCTGGATAACTTTCGGGCAATTATTCGATCTCAGGCGTGCCAAGCCTGCACTTGAAGCTCACATTATTCACACACATAATAGCCAAGCTCTCGGCTCACACTGGAGGCCTCAGCCGACTATGCAAGGAGCGGGGTGATTTTCTGAGAAGTGCACTGTCGGGCGCTTAGTGAAAGGCGCCCGAGAGGCAGTGGCGTCCACAGGGGACCCATGTGCTGAGTGTCGAGGAGAATGATGTGCTTATCCCGGGAGGAAAGGCCGCTCTCCAGGGCAGAGCCCAGATCCCACAGGAGGGGCCGCTCAAGGGACTTTCTTGGAAAAGGTACCTTGTGTATTTCTCATGTAGGATCAAGACAGGAAGATCTGAGTCTGCAAGGCCCAGGGAGTGGGCTTGGGTCCACACAAAGGGAAGAGATGCAGATGGCAAAATGCACAAAAAATGATGGACGTTTCTTAGCAGGGAGAAGCCTTGGAGGGCTTGGCTCGAAGAAGCCGTCGGAGTCACAGTTGTTTCTGATCCAATGTTTCACCACGCTGTCCCCCTCCCGTCAAATCTTCTAATCACTCTGACACCAAGAGTAATGCCCAGACTTCCCTGTGGTCTAGTGGCTGAGAATCCGCCTGCCAATGTGCAAGTGACACAGGGAGGTTTGATCCCTGGTCGGGGGAAAAAAGGGGAGCCGCAACAGCAGATTGGTATTAAAGATATAGATTCCAGGTCCCAGTTTAAACAATATCAAGATGTTTTCCTCACCTTAGTTCGCATCTAGTTTCTTAGGCCAAACAGGTATGATGGACTGTCACACTTTTTCAGCTTCTAAATCACTTCTTCAGTCATTTAACAGATATTTCTTGAAGACCTACTGTGTGTCAAGCCTTTTACTCATGTTTCTGTAGAGACAACCAGTGTATCACCAGCAAAGCTCTTTCCTCCGCCCTTCAGAGAGGGTTCTAGGTGATTGTATGATTAATAAAAATGGGAAAACACGGGAAAGATAGTCTCCGGAGTGTTTATGCAAATGGGTTCCTTGATGTCCATGCTGCTGCTGCTGCTAAGTCGCTTCAGTCATGTCCAATTCTGTGCGACCCCATAGACGGCAGCCCACCAGGCTCCCCCATCCCTGCAATTCTCCAGGCAAGAACACGAGTGGGTTGCCATTTCTTTCTCCAATCATGATGTCCATGATTTCTTACAAAACCAAGAGAAATACGATCTCTGCCTTTCTTCCCCCTTCCCCCGTCTCCCATTTTCCAGGTGAGAACACTGAGGTTTCAGGTAGTTAAGTAGCTTGCCCAAAGCTCCACCCACAGTTAAGAGTGGTGGTGCCAAGCTTTGAACCTTGGCATTCCATGCTTGCAGCCACTATGGCCTCCTGGGTCTTCCTTAGTGAACGGGTTCACGGGTCGGGAGGCCAAATCAGGGTCAGACCTCAACAGTCGGGGCCCGGGCTGAACCGGAACTGCCCGCACAGCTGCTGGGCCTCCTTGGCCAGTCGCTGCGCCCTCCTGGCTCACACCTTCACAGAGGCTTTGGGAGAGGCTCTGGAGACAGCGCCCTGACGGATCGCGCTCCGCATGCAGCTCTGAAGGGAAGCTGTGGAGGCGTCGTGTTTCAAGACGAGGCTGTTGGTGTTAGTTATTGACTAGCAGCTCACAGAGGACAAGCTGACCCTAATTGCATCACTTTCACGTGAAGCTTGTGGTTGCGGGAGGCACGTGGGCTCTGGTGTGAGTTGGAGTTATTAATAATAATGATACAGTGTCAGTTCCATTTTCCAAAAACCTACAGAGAACTAAACGTCCCATGCTGACGTCTCCCATACATCATCTGAGTCTCCCCTAAAGCCCTGGAAGGCGGCTATCGTTACTCTGCTTCGCAGATGAAGAACCAAAGGTTCAGAAGAGTTAAATAACTTACTCAGGGCTACACAGCTAATCAGTAGTACCCCCGGCTCTGCCTCCTCAGATTATGCCCTTTCTACTACCTCATTCGTTTGTTAAAATATTTACTGAGCGCTCACTGTGTGCCAGCCATTGTTCTCTGGGCTGGGGGATGTTGTGGGGAAAGCAGTAGACAGGTCTCTGTTTTCTAGAGTTTACATCAGACAATGGTGGCCAGCAGAGCCTGGGACCCCCCTCAAGTAAACAGGGGGTCCCCAAAAGAACAGGAAAACAATGAACCCACGGGGCTCAAACCTTCTAGTGGTGAGGAGTCTTTTAGCCATGTGACTCTAGAGCTGTGGATCCTTCAAGGAGGTTTAATCACTTATTAAGGTGAAGTCACTCAGTCGTGTCCGACTCTTTGTGACCCCGTGGACTGTAACCTACTAGGCTTCTCCGTCCATGGGATTCTCGAGGCAAGAATACTGGAGTGGATTGCCATTTCCTTCTCCAGGGGATCTTCCCAACCCAGATATCAAACCTGGGTCTCCCGCATTGGAGGCAGACACTTTAACCTCTGAGCCACCAGGGAAGCCCAATCACTTAGCGTCTGTTAAACAGAAAGTTAGAGATCAAATTGCCAACATCCGCTGGATCATGGAAAAAGCAAGAGAGTTCCAGAAAAACATCTCTTTCTGCTTTATTGACNCTGCACTAAGTGGTCAACTCAAGAGACCACTGAAACGCTGCCCCCCAGGCAAGCTCAGGAGCAGGTTACCTAGAGGAACCGCCATTAGAATTTCAAGTTTTGTATCCTTGACATAAGTCAATGGGATAATAATAAAAACAGCCACAAAGGGATAAATATCAGTATCTAGAGGATAGGGTTGACTAGGATGAATGTGAAAAAAAAGTGGCCCCACAATGATACCTTGTATATATCTCAGCAGGTCTGCAGTCTGATTAAACTACAGCTCAGAGGGACACGAACAGATCATGGTCCATCCTGCCAGGCATCCTGACAGAGGCGCAAAGTCTGTTTCCAAGCCTAGGACG
>SJYW01001102.1:1843157-1897472 GCA_006410735.1 Raphicerus campestris | reverse complement strand
AAAAAAAAAGGTAACTCAAAATACTGAGCATATAGGAGAGAGTAAGTAAATGGTAACTCTTATTCAATATTCCTAATTTGTCCTCATTTACTTTCAGGCCTGATCATGTTTTTTGAGCTTCTTTTACTTGGCATGTCTCCTGGTTTACTTCCGTTATTTTTGTGTGAGCATCTTTCTCCTACATCACGGAGCTGATCTTCTTGAAGAAGGCCTCAGAGCATCATTTGCCGAGGTATGCTTCTGTAGCAACTTAGTCCTAAAAGCTGCTTTGTGATAAAAGGTCCGTGTTTACATGACCTTAATAATTAACAAAGCCAATTATTTTCTACTGGTGGAGACTCATAGTTCACATTAGCATATTAAATTCTCTGAGCAGTCCTGCAAGGAAATAAAAAAAGAAACTCCTGTAGCTTAATTTGATCCAGCATTTCTCAAAATGATTTGACTGCACTCCTTTATGTGTGTGTATTTGAAGGTGTATAAAGTAGCCGTTAACATCCTGAGACACCAGGGTTCTATGGAATGCTCCCCTTGGATGATTAAAAGAGTGCGGTGAATGTCTCCCCCACAGGTAGGGCACACGATGAGATCCAGCAAGTATCTCACTGAGAAAACCTGTGTTCCTGCAAAAGTGTTACAAGGATGAATAACTCAAGGAGAAAAATCAATGCACTCAATGGATTTGCCTTCACTGGAACCAAATGAAGCATTTATATTACATTATCTCACTGAACTATTATATATGAAAATATGTCTGATGCCAAGGGCCATGCCGTACTTGCTGCTTAGTCATGTCCAACTCTTTTGCAGCCCCATGGACCAGGTTCCTCTGTCTATGGAATTTTCCAGGCAAGAATACTGGAGCAGGTTGCCATATCCTTATCCAGGGGATCTTCCAGACCCAGGGATCGAGCTCGTGTCTCTTGTGTCTCCTGCACTGGCAAGCGAATTCTTTACCACCGCCACCTGGGAATCCCCCATACCAGATACCAAGGGAACTTCTATTTAACTTGTAGTTATACCACTGGAGTCCTAAACACCATAATCATGACTTTATTAAGGAATCTAAATACCATTGAATAATTCTCTTCTAAAAGTAAGCTTCCAAAAATATCAGTGAAGATCTGATAATGCAGGAAGTCACTTATTACTAACTTCTTGGATTTGTAGATGACTGCCTCCATTTCAGTTTTTCTCACTTATCAGTGAGCTGCCCTTCTAGAATTTTGTTGATGATATATGCAGTCTGATAATTCCTGTCCATGTTCTTTTTCTACTAGGCACAATTCCAGTGCACCTGTGAAGGAGTTTTTATTTCAATAAACCCCAAAGTAATTAAAAATTGGAAAGCTATAAAATTGGAGTTTGAAGAAGTGGTCTGTGCTTGGAGTGCAGTTGTTAGGAATTGAACATCCCATGAGAGGGACAATTAGAAGGAATTGATTTCAATATTCTTTAAGGTAAGAAAAAGACACATTTTCCCTTATAAAAAGATATTGGATGACATCATTTTTGTGTGTGAAATTTGAAAATACTTGCTAATAAGCTTTTTGATTTATGATTCAATAGACTTTGAAAAAAGTTAATGTCCACATTCTCTGGTTTGGTTTTGCATTTATTAATGTAAAATAATTAATGTGACATTTCTTGCTTGAAGGATCCATCAGTGCTATTCAATGTAATATCAAAGGTCAAAGTTCATATGAAAATCGTGCTAAGCAGTTTGGAACAATTTTGAAGAAACGAATGAACCTTATTTTCATGTGTAATTAGTAGATTTATCACAGTCCAGATTCTAATCTAGTTTCAGAAGTAAATAAATTATTCATTAAATGCAAATGGTTATATTATGCCACTTTTTTTTTCCTACTATGCCCTGGTGAGGGAGAGGAAGAATTAATTTTTATTTTAGTTACTTATGAATATTACCAAATGTTAGCCTTTCAGCAATGCCCACTGGCAGCATGCTGAGAACTAGCATGGAGCTGTGACAGTCTCCAGGTCCAACAATTTAAAACGTGATTGAAAAACTCATAGGCATGGCTCACTGAGAAGGAGGGCCTCCTGGGAATCGATGGCAAAATGGAACTGGGCTTTGGAGCCGTGTGTTTTGCAGGGTGATGCGGGTCAAGCAGAGAATGGCTTTATGGANGTTAGCCTTTGAGCAATGCCCACTGGCAGCATGCTGAGAACTAGCATGGAGCTGTGACAGTCTCCAGGTCCAACAATTTAAAACGTGATTGAAAAACTCATAGGCATGGCTCACTGAGAAGGAGGGCCTCCTGGGAATCGATGGCAAAATGGAACTGGGCTTTGGAGCCGTGTGTTTTGCAGGGTGATGCGGGTCAAGCAGAGAATGGCTTTATGGAACAAGCAGTCATTACGATTTGACATCTGCAGCAAACAAAGGCAGAACAAGGCAGGGTGTGACAGTGGTAGGGAGGTTGATTACATGGAAGAGGATGGGACACTTGGAGGGCTGGGAATCAGGAATGCTCTAGTGAATCTAGATTGCATGGGTCACTAGCCTGTGTGCTGTCAGAGCCATACCATGCCCTTCCCCAGCTCTGTGCTGTGTTCTGAGGCCTGCCCACGCAGACGTCCTTACTGGCTTTGGAGTAGGCTTGGCCAATGGGAGGAGTTGAGGGAGTTGGGAGAGGAAAACCACTGGTTGTGTCTCCTTTGTAGTTCCTGGCCCTGCTGGTGTCCCCGCCACAGGTCCAGCTCCCACCCCCAGGTCTAGGCTCGAAGGCTCTAAATGACACCTTCTCCCTTTGTTCTTCATGGGTGGTAGCAGCTTCCTGTAGTAGTTAATTTCTCGGATGCCTCATCACCTCATGTTTCAGCACTGCCTTCTACTTACATCTGGCTGGCTTCAATCACTTTTACTATCTACGTGGACTTCAAAGGGACTTGAATTTCAGATTCCTGGTCTGAGTACATATAAATGTTTGAAGGGCTTGTCTATGTCTTAGTTTTTTTTTAAATTAAAGTATGGTTAATGTACAATATTATATGTTACAGTTATTCTACATAGCGATTCACAATTTTTAAAAGTTATACTCCAGTTATAGTTATTATAGAATATTGGTTATATTCCCTATGTTGTACAGTATATCCTTGTAGTTTGTTTTATGCATAATGATTTGTATCCCTTAATCTCCTACCCTACATTGCCTTACTCCTATATTGCCCCTCCCGTCTTCCTTCTCCCTGCTGGTAACCACTAGTTTGTTCTCTGTATCTGTGAGTCTGTTTCTATTTTTGATAATTAATATATTCAAGATTTGCTAGTTATATTTTTAGATTCCACATTTAAGTGTATCATCCAGTATTTGTCTTTCTCTGTCTCAGTTATTTCACTTAAGCATAATACCCTCCAAGTCTGTCCATGTTGTTGCAACTGGCAAAATTTCCTTCTTTTTATGGTTGAGTAGTATTCGACTGTGTGTATATGTGTATATGTGTGTGTGCATCTCACATCTTTATCCATTTATCTATTTAGCAAGTTTGCTTCCATATCTTAGAGACTGTTAAGTAATACTGCTATAAACATTGGAATGCATATATCTTTTTGAATTAGTTTTCATATTGTCCAAATATGTGTCCAGGAGTAGAATTTCTGGATCATACGGTAGTTCTATGTTTAATTTTTTGAGGAAGCTCCATACTGTTTTCCAGTAGTGTACTGGGGTTCCCTTTTCTCCACATCCTCACCATTTCTTGTGCTCTTTTTGAAGGAAAACACAATAATCCAAAACCTATGAAATGCTGCAAAAGCAGTTCTAGGAGGGACATTTGTAGCAATACAAACTTAGCTCAGGAAACAAGAAAAAAAGTCTCAACCTTATGTCTTACTTATTTTTAATTTTCCTGCTAAGCACACACATGAGTTCATATGGATATCTGTTCAAGGAATGAATGAGTGGATGAAGTGGGTGCTGGTGGAGGAGCCATAGCAACCTCTGACTGCAGGTTTGGGGTTTGGGAATGCTCGGGTCAGAATGGGATGTATAGACCAATGGGGCTCAATATTTTTTGAAAGCTGTTTGAATTGATGTCAGGGTGAGGCACTTGGGGCATTGTCTCATCAGAAGTTTTGTCATCCTTTTCTCTGAGGCAACTCAGGAGAATCACTGTGACTTCATGAGACAGCTCTACCCCCGTCATCACAGGTGACGGGGGTAGAGCCATGCCGTCTCATGAATGTACTGACATAGACTGGTTTCAATCTCAGTTCCCATCAGAGATGCTGTTTACTTCTCTGAACCTCTGTCTCCTCATCTGTAAAATGTGGGTGATATTGCCCATCTAATAGAGCTATTATTAAAAAGTTTGTAAAGTGCTTGGGACAAGTTAGATGTTTAATAAGTAGTAGATATTATTGTTATCCTCTTTCAAAGTAAATTGAAGGTGTCAGCTCATGAATTAGTGGCTTCTAACATAGGCAAGTTCTAAGGGAAGGCATCTGTTTCATGGAATAATTTCACTATTTTTATCTCTCATGTTTCCAGAAAGGACAGTATTATTCTAAAATATTAAAATACATGCATGCACATGAACTTGACTGCCTATAAATAGAACTTCATTTGGTTAGAAACATGTTCCAAATTGTCATATAATACATTCATTTTAGCAGCAGACACAAGATTATTTGAACATGCAGCTTTTTTTATCCAACAATCTTATTTCAAATTTTGAATTATTTTTCATCTTGTTATTCTTGATATTGTTTATTTCAATATTATATTTCTTTTACAGAAAATAGAAGTGGCTTACAAGTTGGATCCTATTTTAGTGGATCTGATGTATTATTTGTATAATAAGACTATTTCTATATTTTTAGCTACAATGATGCTTTGTTTATATGGGTACATATAAAATGGTTCCTCACCAAAACTTGTAGAAGAATTGAATATATAAATTCTTATCAATTTATGAATCAGTCCATTTAGCAATATGTTGCCCTTTTTATAAATATTTTCATGTATATGCTTATATATATAAACACACATAATTATTGTGTATATTACAGTGTTTATATTTTAAACTATATACATATAAAACTTTTTTAATGGTGTTAGAGAAAATTCAGAAGCTTCTTTCATATCACCACTTCTTGTATTATTCAAACAAAAACTGAGAGCACAGTTTTAAAATGTGATTTGTTAAAGATGTTTTTTATAGGGAGCAGTCTTGGAGACTTTCATGTGTAGAGCTTGATAGTAGTCTGTTAATATCTGGTAGGAGGATAGTTCTAAAGAAATGGATGGATAGTTCTTTATGTTCTTTTCCTCAGACATTGTTGGCTGTGAACAGGCCCAGGTACTAAACATTATAATTTCTTCTTTCTTCTCAGGTAATAATGAAGAACTGGTGTTCTGAAGTGCTCTGAAAAAGGCCCATATATTTTGTAGATGAAATGATCAGATAGAGAGAGTGTACTTCACTGGGAAATCTTCATTCTGGATGAATCCATCTCTGCAAAATAGGGTCCACTGGAGTTGTTGGTGAGTATGAGTAACTTCCTTATGAAGAAATAGCTTTGAAACTATTTGGAAGAACAGTTGATTTTTCCCAGAATATGATGTTTGATACAATACATTCTTAAGGGTATCTTACACCAGTAATTTATACCTCCCATTCCCCAAACCCATGCCACCCCTCCACACCCTTTCTAGCAGGAACCACTAGTTTGCTTTCTGTAAGTGCTTCTTTTTTTCATTATATTCACGAGTTTNCATATATCTTTTTGAATTAGTTTTCATATTGTCCAAATATGTGTCCAGGAGTAGAATTTCTGGATCATACGGTAGTTCTATGTTTAATTTTTTGAGGAAGCTCCATACTGTTTTCCAGTAGTGTACTGGGGTTCCCTTTTCTCCACATCCTCACCATTTCTTGTGCTCTTTTTGAAGGAAAACACAATAATCCAAAACCTATGAAATGCTGCAAAAGCAGTTCTAGGAGGGACATTTGTAGCAATACAAACTTAGCTCAGGAAACAAGAAAAAAAGTCTCAACCTTATGTCTTACTTATTTTTAATTTTCCTGCTAAGCACACACATGAGTTCATATGGATATCTGTTCAAGGAATGAATGAGTGGATGAAGTGGGTGCTGGTGGAGGAGCCATAGCAACCTCTGACTGCAGGTTTGGGGTTTGGGAATGCTCGGGTCAGAATGGGATGTATAGACCAATGGGGCTCAATATTTTTTGAAAGCTGTTTGAATTGATGTCAGGGTGAGGCACCTGGGGCATTGTCTCATCAGAAGTTTTGTCATCCTTTCCTCTGAGGCAACTCAGGAGAATCACTGTGACTTCATGAGACAGCTCTACCCCTGTCATCACAGGTGACGGGGGTAGAGCCATGCCATCTCATGAATGTACTGACATAGACTGGTTTCAATCTCAGTTCCCATCAGAGATGCTGACTGTTTACTTCTCTGAACCTCTGTCTCCTCATCTGTAAAATGTGGGTGATATTGCCCATCTAATAGAGCTATTATTAAAAAGTTTGTAAAGTGCTTGGGACAAGTTAGATGTTTAATAAGTAGTAGATATTATTGTTATCCTCTTTCAAAGTAAATTGAAGGTGTCAGCTCATGAATTAGTGGCTTCTAACATAGGCAAGTTCTAAGGGAAGGCATCTGTTTCATGGAATAATTTCACTATTTTTATCTCTCATGTTTCCAGAAAGGACAGTATTATTCTAAAATATTAAAATACATGCATGCACATGAACTTGACTGCCTATAAATAGAACTTCATTTGGTTAGAAACATGTTCCAAATTGTCATATAATACATTCATTTTAGCAGCAGACACAAGATTATTTGAACATGCAGCTTTTTTTATCCAACAATCTTATTTCAAATTTTGAATTATTTTTCATCTTGTTATTCTTGATATTGTTTATTTCAATATTATATTTCTTTTACAGAAAATAGAAGTGGCTTACAAGTTGGATCCTATTTTAGTGGATCTGATGTATTATTTGTATAATAAGACTATTTCTATATTTTTAGCTACAATGATGCTTTGTTTATATGGGTACATATAAAATGGTTCCTCACCAAAACTTGTAGAAGAATTGAATATATAAATTCTTATCAATTTATGAATCAGTCCATTTAGCAATATGTTGCCCTTTTTATAAATATTTTCATGTATATGCTTATATATATAAACACACATAATTATTGTGTATATTACAGTGTTTATATTTTAAACTATATACATATAAAACTTTTTTAATGGTGTTAGAGAAAATTCAGAAGCTTCTTTCATATCACCACTTCTTGTATTATTCAAACAAAAACTGAGAGCACAGTTTTAAAATGTGATTTGTTAAAGATGTTTTTTATAGGGAGCAGTCTTGGAGACTTTCATGTGTAGAGCTTGATAGTAGTCTGTTAATATCTGGTAGGAGGATAGTTCTAAAGAAATGGATGGATAGTTCTTTATGTTCTTTTCCTCAGACATTGCTGGCTGTGAACAGGCCCAGGTACTAAACATTATAATTTCTTCTTTCTTCTCAGGTAATAATGAAGAACTGGTGTTCTGAAGTGCTCTGAAAAAGGCCCATATATTTTGTAGATGAAATGATCAGATAGAGAGAGTGTACTTCACTGGGAAATCTTCATTCTGGATGAATCCACCTCTGCAAAACAGGGTCCACTGGAGTTGTTGGTGAGTATGAGTAACTTCCTTATGAAGAAATAGCTTTGAAACTATTTGGAAGAACAGTTGATTTTTCCCAGAATATGATGTTTGATACAACACATTCTTAAGGCTATCTTACACCAGTAATTTATACCTCCCACTCCCCAAACCCATGCCACCCCTCCACACCCTTTCTAGCAGTAACCACTAGTTTGCTTTCTATATCTGTAAGTGCTTCTTTTTTTCATTATATTCACTAGTTTATTGTATTTTTGAAATTCCACATATTATATCATACAGTGTTTGTCTTTCTCTGTCTGACTTATTTCACATACCATAATGCCCTTCAAGTCTATCCATGTTGCTGCAAATGGCAAAATCTCCTTTTTTTCTGGCTGAGTAATATTCCATCATATATAGGTACATCCATTCATCTGTTGATGGACACCTGGACTGATTCAGTATCTGGCTGTTGTAAATAATGCTGCTATGAACATTGAGGGCACGTGCATCTTTTCAAATCAGTGTTTTTGTTCTTTTGTTGGATATAAACCCAGGAGTGGAACTGCTGGGTCTTATGCAGTAGGCTCTTCCTTTATTGTGTACCACAACTCTCTATTCATTGCTTTCATAGCATTTTTTTCAATTTGCATATATATTTTTACTTATTTATTAGATAATCTTACTGTTGGGTTTTAGAGATAAAATGGGCAAATGTTTGTTAATTTATCCAAATTATATTGGGTGTCCAATGTGGGTAGGATCAAATAGGCATATACATAAGAAAGAGCATTTGAGGGATCAAAGAGTTAAAGAGATGGTGTTCTTGGTGCCGCTGAGGCACATGGCATCCTAGATGCTGCTGATATTTAGATTATTGGGAAGAGAGAGTATGTAAGTGATATAAGCCTTTTCTTTTTTCCTCTTTTTTAGAAGGCATTTGGGAATAGAATAAATGTTGATACCAAAGTTTATTTTCTCCTTATCCTTTTTTTCTGAGTTAAGATGGAAAAATAAGTCCCTTAGAGTATAAAAACTAGATTCTTTGTGTTTGAGCAAACACCACCACGTGAAACAGTTCACCGTTAGGCGTAGGCGGAGGTGGCTATAGTGAGGCATAGGTGGCTACACTAGACTGCTTTCCCAAGGCGCCTTCCTTATTTTAGCTTAACCAAATTCCAGGCCAATGAGGGACTTGGGCTCTGATCTATCAAAAGGCTTCTGGAGCTGCCTTATCCCCCAATCCCACATGTTCTCATGTTGACTCTGAATGGTGATATTACCTGGGTTGAGGATTTTAGGAGCTCAGACTATGGATTTAATCACAGAGGGATGGGAGTATCTTTAATAAAGAGATAAAGAGGAAAGGGGATTATATAGCAAGATGTTATATTCTTGGGTCCATGATAGATAAAAGTCTTATAAAGAATTTTACAAAACCCAAGGGTTAAGAGGAAATTTAAAAGGCCCATTTATGAAACATTGTCTACAAGAGTCAGGTTTGTTCAGAGACAGTGAGAATAATGACACACTTATCAAAACACTAGAGCTTTAGGTCTTGCTTCAAGAAAAAGTGGAAGATGACAGAAAAGATGAGTTAAGTGAGAAACAATGAAAAAAGAGACACTTTCTCACAAAAAGGACTGAATTTTGAGTCCAGGGTAGTCACAGATGAAAGGGAGAAGAAAATGTATGCCTATCAAAATGTGCTTGAATGTACAACTAGGGAAGAAAATTCAAGATTTTGGAGAATGAACTGGGAATTCCGACTTCTCCCTCTGACCTGAACACACAAAACTATTGAAAAGTGCTCTTGAAAGCTGAAGGCAAGGAGACAACAAAAAGAAAAACTGGGGAACATGCCCTTGGTGACTAGGACAGCCACTAGAGGTTACATAAGATTTAGAAAATTTGATATTGGAAAGCTGGGAAGATCAGCAGAGAATCCGTCAGTTATTAATAAGGGAGTCCTAAGGTGTTGTGGTCAGTACATGTAGAGACGCAGATTTGGCTCTTTGCCCCGAGGAAGCCTGTTTGGGAGATTTATGGTGATAGGACTCTCAGAAAGAGAGACCGTGAGATATATTAAATGGGAGTCAGATAGCATTCCGATACAATGTGCTCAGGCATGGATTAGGGATGGGACTGATGGATGCTGAACCTGGATGTGAGAATTACCCTTTCTGGGGAAGGGAAAGTGGACAGGATTTGTTTTGGCAGATGTGAAACCCATTCATCTTGTATTATTTTCTGTAAGAAGTCAACAAAGGTGGAATCTGTAGATAGATGTTAGGAAAAAAAAATTTTTTTCTAGGTCAGAAAGCAAAGGTCCCAGGGAAAGAAAGAAGAGAGGCATTCTGATCTAACCAGCAGTAACTGAACTATATAAATCAAAAAAAATTCCCAACAACTTATTTTAAAATTCAGCTAGCTGTTTCTGGAAGGACTCTTGAGAACAACAGAGGAACAGAGGAAAAAGGGACAGTATAGGGAAAGTGTGGCAAAAGGTATTTAAAGTGTAGTCATTGAAGAGTATGACTTCTGGGCTTTGAATATTAAAAAATGGTAGGAAGGCCTCCTGGACTTTATTGGGTTTTAGAAACCCAAGCTAGGGAAGACATAACAGATACAATGTTGGTCAGAAATATATTGTTTTGTGCGGCTACCATACCATTACCCTAAATTGGGTGGCTTTAAAAACCAGAGGCTCCCCAGGTGGCATGGTGGTAAAGAATCCGCCTGCCAATGCAGGAGATGCAGGAGATGCAGGNATATTTATAAACAGAAAGAAAATATTTCTGAATGCCCAGGGGCACCAATGAACATCAGAGAAAATTAGTGCAATATCAGATACCAGGACAAAAGGGAATACCAGGCATTCTGTTTGTCATTTTCATTCTTATAGACATGGTATATTTTGTAACTTCACAGTAATTTTTAATCAGTGATATGCTCCAAAGGTACTGGGATCCTTTAGGTTACAGCAGAGGTGCGATGTCAGTTTTGGTTGTGGATTCACTCTCTGGATCAATTTTTACTGGTCACAGTATAATCACACGGGCCACCTGTCCACTTTCCCTTTCATTTCCCTCTGTAGTGTTCAGACCAGTTAAGCCATTCAGTTCAGTTCAGTTCAGTCGCTCAGTCGTGTCCGACTCTTTGTGATCCCATGAACTGCAGCACGCAGGCCTCCCTNCCCTCTGTAGTGTTCAGACCAGTTAAGCCATTCAGTTCAGTTCAGTTCAGTCGCTCAGTCGTGTCCGACTCTTTGTGATCCCATGAACTGCAGCACGCAGGCCTCCCTGTCCATCACCAACTCCCGGAGTTCACCCAAACTCATGTCCATCGAGTCAGTAATGCCATTCAGCCATCTCATCCTCTGTTGTCCCCTTCTCCTCCTGCCCCCAATCCCTCCCAGCATCAGTCTTTTCCAATGAGTCAATTCTTCGCATGAGGTGGCCAAAGTACTGGAGTTTCAGCTTCAGCATCAGTTCTTCCAAAGAACACCCAGGACTGATCTCCTTTAGGATGGACTGGTTGGATCTCCTTGCAGTCCAAAGGACTCTCAAGAGTCTTCTCCAACACCACAGTTAAAAAGCATCAATTCTTCGGAGCTCAGCTTTCTTCACAGTCCAACTCTCACATCCATACATGACCACAGGAAAAAACATAGCCTTGACTAGACGGACCTTTGTTGGCAAAGCAATGTCTCTGCTTTTTAATATGCTATCTAGGTTGGTCATAACTTTCCTGCCATGGAGTAAGCGTCTTTTAATTTCATGGCTGCAATCATTAGTGGTTGAATAAAGGATTCTGAAGAAAGTCCTTTTTACAAATGAATTTTCTCAGATTTCTATGCAGAAGTAGCCAGGGAAATTCTGTCCAAATGTAGACAGTAATTTTAGTGTATCAAAAACGATGATTATTAGCTCAGACTTGATTTCTTGGGCAGGTGAGAAGAAATAGTCCTAGGAGAAAATGAACATGAAGAGGAGTAACTCAGGTCCATCCAGAGAAATGTGGCAAAGCAAGGGTGATTGTGGGAAGGGCATGGAGAGGGAAAAGAGGAACCCTAGACCAGTTGCTGATCCATTCCCTGACTCCCTTTTCCTATCTTTCCAGCTCATTCCCTCTAGAACTCGGACTCTAATAATTAAAAAAAAATTATAACAGCTCCTCCAATCCATTGATTTTGTGGTGTGCTGTAAGATATTTGACAACTGGCTCTCCCATCAAAGTGCCTAGGTCCATAGCATTTGCCAAGTTCTGTCATGTAAATACTTCCTCCATGGGCAGTTTCAACTACCAACCTGAAGTCTCTGAAATCAGGATTGGGAAGAGGTGTGACTCTCCTGAGCTGATATTAGCTAGTTCTGGCACATTACTGCCAGGACCCTATTACCTTTTCAGACCCTGTCTTCTCCCTAGGCCCTCTAGACCTCACTGCCTTCCTTGCCTGGGTTAAATTTGGAGACCATCACTGTAATTGTTCCTTTGCATACTTCTACTTCCATAACCCTTTGCACATTCCTCTTTATTGAGCTCAGCTCATGGTATTTTAGTTGTTTATGTGTCTGTTTTCCCACGAGACAGTGCCTTTTGAAGAATGTGTCTTTTAATCTTTGAGGTCTCATTGCTTACAACATTGCCAAACATATACTGATTGCTGAATAGAGTTGTATTGCATAAATAAATGAGTGAATTAGGAAGGTATCTTGGGAAGAAAATGCAGTGCTCAAAAAATGAAAACTAGACAGTAAAATGTAAATATATTTAAATTAGGAGAACAAGAGAATATGTATTTGGGTGAGGGGGAGATAGGAAGAGAGCCCAACTGTACATGGGATGGAAGGATGCTCACAAAACTATTGAAAATATGTTGGTAAGGACTTGTAAGAGCACTGAGAATTTGGGACAAAAAAGGAAGGAATATTTATATTGTCTGACACAGAAAATACAATGTGAAAAGTGGTTATGAAAAATGAGAGTGAAACTTTCAATTTTTAATCTGCTCATGTATTACCTCTTGGTAATTTAGCATTTTAAAAATACTTTATTGACTGTGTAANGTAGCCAGGGAAATTCTGTCCAAATGTAGACAGTAATTTTAGTGTATCAAAAACGATGATTATTAGCTCAGACTTGATTTCTTGGGCAGGTGAGAAGAAATAGTCCTAGGAGAAAATGAACATGAAGAGGAGTAACTCAGGTCCATCCAGAGAAATGTGGCAAAGCAAGGGTGATTGTGGGAAGGGCATGGAGAGGGAAAAGAGGAACCCTAGACCAGTTGCTGATCCATTCCCTGACTCCCTTTTCCTATCTTTCCAGCTCATTCCCTCTAGAACTCGGACTCTAATAATTAAAAAAAAATTATAACAGCTCCTCCAATCCATTGATTTTGTGGTGTGCTGTAAGATATTTGACAACTGGCTCTCCCATCAAAGTGCCTAGGTCCATAGCATTTGCCAAGTTCTGTCATGTAAATACTTCCTCCATGGGCAGTTTCAACTACCAACCTGAAGTCTCTGAAATCAGGATTGGGAAGAGGTGTGACTCTCCTGAGCTGATATTAGCTAGTTCTGGCACATTACTGCCAGGACCCTATTACCTTTTCAGACCCTGTCTTCTCCCTAGGCACTCTAGACCTCACTGCCTTCCTTGCCTGGGTTAAATTTGGAGACCATCACTGTAATTGTTCCTTTGCATACTTCTACTTCCATAACCCTTTGCACATTCCTCTTTATTGAGCTCAGCTCATGGTATTTTAGTTGTTTATGTGTCTGTTTTCCCACGAGACAGTGCCTTTTGAAGAATGTGTCTTTTAATCTTTGAGGTCTCATTGCTTACAACATTGCCAAACATATACTGATTGCTGAATAGAGTTGTATTGCATAAATAAATGAGTGAATTAGGAAGGTATCTTGGGAAGAAAATGCAGTGCTCAAAAAATGAAAACTAGACAGTAAAATGTAAATATATTTAAATTAGGAGAACAAGAGAATATGTATTTGGGTGAGGGGGAGATAGGAAGAGAGCCCAACTGTACATGGGATGGAAGGATGCTCACAAAACTATTGAAAATATGTTGGTAAGGACTTGTAAGAGCACTGAGAATTTGGGACAAAAAAGGAAGGAATATTTATATTGTCTGACACAGAAAATACAATGTGAAAAGTGGTTATGAAAAATGAGAGTGAAACTTTCAATTTTTAATCTGCTCATGTATTACCTCTTGGTAATTTAGCATTTTAAAAATACTTTATTGACTGTGTAATCATGATGATTAAGTTTGTAGATGACCTGAAAAGAGGATGGATGGAATATTGGAGCATAGAATTCAATATGTATTTCAATGTTTTTGAAATAAATAATAAGATTTTCGTGACTCAGATGGAAAAGTGTCTGCCTACAATGCAGGAGACCTGGGTTTGATCTCTGGGTCAGGAAGATCCTCTGGAGAAGGAAATGGCAACCCACCCCAGTACTCTTGCCTGGAAAATCCCATGGACAGAAGAGCCTGGTAAGCTACAGTCCATGGGGTTGCAAAGAGTTGGACACGACTGAGCAAAGTCACCTTACCTATAATTGATTTACTAAATTGCATTACTTTCAGGTGTACAGAATAGTGATGCTTTTTTTTTTGGGAGATTGTAGTCCATTATAGATTATTGCAAGATAGTGGGTATAATTCCCTGTGGTATGCAGTATATCCTTGTTGTTTATCTATTTTATGTATAGTACTTGATATCTGTTAATCCCATATTCTTTAGTCCTTTCCTACTTTTCCTCTCCCCTTTGGTAAGTATAGTATAGTTTGTTTTCTATTTTGTGTATAGATGGAGTCTATCTGTTTTGTGTGTAGATTTGCCTAGATTATTTTTTATGTTCCACATGTAAGTGATATTGTATAGTATTCATCTTTCTCTGACTTATTCAACAAAGCATTTTATTCTCTATCCATGTTATCCACATTATTGCAAATGGCAATATTTCATTATTTTTTTATGACTGAGTAGTATTCCATTTTGGCTGAGTAATATTCACATGTATGTACATTTATATTATATAGGCGTGAATATGAGTTGCACAGCTTCCTAAGCCAATAATCTGTTGATGGGTACTTGGGTTGCTTTTGTTATCTTGGCTATTGTAAATAGTGCTGCTGTGAACATTGGGGTACATTTATCTTTTTTAAATTAGAGTTTTTATTTTTTCCAGATATATGTCCAGGAGTGGATGCAAATTTCAAAATTTGATAGCCATGGCAGTTTGCTATCACCATTTACACTGTCCTGGAAGTTATAACCCATCTAGTAAGATTTTAAAAACTGAAAAAATATCAACTACCTATTGTTGCATAATCAGCCACCTTTAAATTTAGTGGCTTGAAACAGCAATTCATTTCTTCCCACAATTGTGTGATTGGATAGGCAATCCTTTTTATTTGTTTTGGGGAGTCAGTGTAATTGCAGGGAAGTGGCTCAGTGCTTGGAGGATCCTTCTTCACAGGGAAACAGTGTCCACTTCCCTATGCTTGGAAAGAGAAATTATATAGTTTTTTTTGAGCCTTAATAACATTTTTTTCACAAAACTACCATTTCAAGATGTGCCACGCAAAGTTCATCACTGATGCAGTCTGCACCCAAATGATGATCCCAGGGAGACTGGAGATAAAAACTTGAAGAAGCAGCTGATAGGGTTTTACTTTACAAAATGTCACCTGAGCACGATTGGAATTATTTGGTGGGTTCTGACTTGCTATGGGCACAATGGGAAATGCAGCAACCATCAGCAGAAATAGCTCTCTCTTTTCTCCCCAGCTTTGCAGCTGTTCGTTATCATGTCTTGGTCAGGCCCTGACAGTCAAACTTCTAACATTGTGCTCCAGATGCCTTCTGTCAGTTTCGGTGGAAGAAAGCTACCATTTTAAGTGCAGCTCAAAGTGAGAAATTCAGCAAAAAAAGAAAAAAAAAAAGTCAGAGCAACAGTGAAGGAGTGCTCAGTCCCCCTCGGTGCTATTCTAAATCCTGTGGTCCTTTGGATTTCAACCTGGACATCGCTTCCCTCCAGCAACTCATTAACTTATTCAACGTTTATCGTCTACTTGGCGCCAGTGACAGTGTTACATACAGGGGATGTGATGTGAGCAAAGCCAAATTTAAACCCTAGAACTTAGAGTTTAATGTAGGAGACAGATAATTAACCACTCAAATTTTACTCAAAATTGTGACGAGAATGTCAAAGAAGTCTTCGTTAAGGAAGCAACTTTCTGTTGAAGTTTCAAGGAAGCTGAAGGTTAACTAGGCAAAGAGAAGAGCTAAGAGGGTTTCTGGCCTCTGTGCAGTGCTTGTCATTTGAGATTGACAGTGCCAGTGTGGGACCCATTCATGGATGAATGGAAAAATCACGGCGGGCTGACCTCGGTATGGACTGAGGCTGGAGAGGCACTGGGGCCTGAGTATGTGAGGGCTTACAGATTAGGTTAAATGGTATTGTGTGTTTTTTTAAATCAAATTATAGCTAATTCATAATGTGTTAGTTTCAGATGTATAGCAGAGTGATTCAGTGATATACATGTGTATATCAGATTCTTTTCTGTTATAGGTCAAAACAAAACCAAAACCAATAAATTTGTGAGAAAATGACAAGACAAAGAAACACAGGTTTTGGGTGTTCAGTTAGTGAAGAATCTCAGTTTGGGCTTGGAATAGTCAATAAAAGACATAACAATGTTTGTAAACATTTTCAGCCCCGAGTCCCCTATGTCTGGCTATCGAAGGGTGTCCTTTTACCTCCAGAGGCATAAAGTGCACCTTCCACATGGGAGACTGATTTCCTGTTTTCAGGGAGAAGGACAAGAGGATCAGAGTGTCCTTCTTGCATTGGCCATATCTTAAGTAACTTTAATTCAAAAGTATCAATATACGGGTAAGGCATATTTTGGGGTGGCTTGCCCTGAACCCGAATATCTCCCTCCCTCCTTCCTTCTTTCTGATAGCAAACTTTCTCATTTTCCTTTAGATGTATATGAACTCATGTGTTTTAAATATGCTTTGTTAGATCGAATCCTTGTGATTCTGAATTGACCAACCAGTGGTATGAATGGTTTTTAGACTACCAGAGGAATCTGATTGTGGACTGGGCATTAGATAGTAACAAAGAATTATTAATAATTTTATTAACTATGATAATGATATTGTGCTTATGAAAAAAATCTCATTTTTAGAAGAGATTCATACTGAATTCATATTGAAGTCATATGTGATAGTCAGGATTTGTCTTAACTACTTTAGCAAAGAATAAAGGGAGATAGAGAAGCAAGTATGGCAAAATTTTGAAATTTTTAAATTTTGGGGAAAAATATATGGGAGTTTATCATGCCATTCTATTTTGTATATACGTGGACNTCCTCTCGGCCTCGCTTAGTGCACCAGCCACAGCCACCCGCACTTAGTGGGCCAGTCACAGCTGCCCTACAACTATAGGGACATGTAATATGTTTGACCAGTCAGGTCTTACAGTTGCAAAGCCTTCAGTATCATGAATGCTGTTAAAGCCCACATTGCCTGCAATCAACAGAAGGAAAGAAATGTCAAAATGAGGTTGAAAATAATATGCCTGTCAAGATTTGTGCAGAAACTGAATGGAAGAGTCCAGATGCACTGCCTATGGCTCTAGGTTGATTAGTCTACAACACACAAATTTATTCTTATGAATTAGTAATGAGTGACATTCTGGTTTATTCCTCAGCAGCTAGACCAAGAGACCATTCCTAAACCAGATAACATTGTGCTATATTCCAGGCATTTACTAAGGTATCATTCATAGGCTCAAGAAATCCTACCACTCACCTAGATAGACAGGGCCATGATGTAAAGCCTCATGCCTGATCAAGTTTCATCAGCAGAAACTATTGCTTAAGGCTCCTTGGAAAGGGCTTTAACAAGTTCTGTTGTGTGTGAATGTACTGTCTAGTGCCAAGGCCTTTGTCTTGGCTCCATGCCTCCCACTGAACAAAGACATGGAATACAACCCTGAATTATTAGCCTTCATTTTTCTCATAGATTCAGGCAACAGCTCACTTCTAACTTGAGTCTGAACTCTTCTGGATTATCCACAGAAGCTCTTGGCAGTGACCTGAAACCACACGGACAGCTGGCCAACCAACTTTAACCATGACCCGCTGACTAGTTATTCATCCCCATATTCCAGACTCATCCAACGACCGCTGCAAAAAACTCTGAGTGCATTCTACCCTGTAGCTCTCAGCCAGATCCAGGAAAAGCTCCAGTGAGATGGCACTTAGCCTTTTGGATTCAATTTCTCTCTTTCTAGCTTGACTGTAACTTGGCCCCAATAAGCTCAGACCTGCACCTGCTTCGTAAAGTGAGGTTTGGCCTTGGCCACCTCTCTAAGCACCTCTGGGACCAAAGTCTGTAAGATTTTAAAGTCAAAAGTATTGATTCTGAATCAACTAAGATAGGTTAGATTATACTGCGGTAACAATGGTCAAATCTCAGTGAATTAAAACCACAAATTGGACTTCTTGCTCATTTGTATATCCCTGTAGGGATAGTGGGAGCTCAGCTTCACATTCTCCTCCCTTGTCTATGGCAGAAGAGACACCTTGGTGTAGAGGCAAACCCTCCCACTCATGTCAAAGGCAGGGAGAAGACTCTGGAGAAAAAGACAGTTGCAGTCATTTGTGTGCAAGATAAGTTTCTGGAAACAACTCCTGTAAAGGAGGGAGGAAGCAGGAATGAACCCAGGAGCTGAATTGTAACACAGTGACCACAACAGAGACCTAAGCCAATTCTATGGGGAGCTCTAGCACTGGGAGAGATCTTCTGAGTTGTTCCAAATGGAGGCAAGGTGGCCCCAGCTTGAGCTTTCTACAGCTCCCTTTAGTGGAGGGCAATTCTTAGACAGCTCAGATGTAAAGAGTCAGCAGCTAACACTCATGGGAGCTCAGGGAATGCGAGCTTTGGCCCAAAATGGAAGGATCTGGGCATCCAGTATGGTCCACTGCTGGCGCTGATCAAATCCACCAGCTTTATTTAGTAAGTTCAGTCCATCTGGGAACAGCTCTTCTGGGATTCTGGTTGGTCCCCTCTGCTACTTGCCAGAGGAAGTTTACGGAAATGATCTATAACCCAAGATGCTGCAGTTGGCCTCAGGACCACAATTACCCATTTTCTACTTCTCTCACTGCTGACTTTTCTTGTCAAGGTGTTTAACCTGATGGGATCTCCCGAACATCACCCCTGAGCTGATGTGCAGTATGCTGTTCTCTGTTCATGGCTGCTGCACTTGTCAATTTACCATCAGAAGAGGCAGGGGAGTACCAAGAAAAGCCCCAGTACACAACTGGTATATTCTTCCTTGCCCTCCCTGTGTAATAGCAGCCCTATGTCCTTCTGACGATCAGGCTCAATTACCCCTACTAGTAGGGGGACTCCTTTTCTGGCACAAGGAGTGTAAGGTGATCAGACTGCAACTGAGGCTTAAAGTTTAATGGGGCAAATAGGTCCTTCTGGGAATCAGGACCCCTAGACTTATAGAGCCTAATGTCACAGCAATGAGAGGCATTGATTTCTCAGGTGGACACAGGGAATGATCTTACAGACTGCCTTTCCTGCTTTTACCCCTTTGTTCCTAGACACCTGTTTTCTACCTTTTGGCGTTACCAAATCATACAATAGTTTATGATTTAGGGTGTTAACCACATTGTAGAGGATAGCACCCCACTTTTGAAGAGTTTAGCATCTCCTTTATGGTAGATGTTCTCTGAGCATCAATAGGCAATACAAAGGTCTTTAACGCCCACTCCCATAGGTCCATCTACATGCTCTTCCCCAGGCCCTAGGCCTTTAGTCTTTCTCCTTCTAAGCTCCCTGGCTAACCACCCTAGTAATCTTCCATAGCCATGAGCTGCATATTCCTGCCTTGATTCCTACTTCATACAAAGTAAATGACCATTTGTTCTGCCCAATGAGGGGATTTATCCTTGTTTTTCAGGATGGCCCTGAGTGGAATGCACTACCCAGCAGTCTATTTGTGGCTAGCATCTCCAAATCAAGCCAACACATCCTTGAAACAATCTCAGCCTTTTTCTTTTTCTGTCAGCTTGGCTGTAAAGCATTACCCCACAAGGTCATAAACATTATGATGATGAGACATTGGTACAACAATGGTGTAAGACATGGAGATCTGGGTCATCTACTAGCGCAGCTTACCTTTGCCTTCTGGCCTTGCTCATGTCCAATCCCAGGTGTACCACATACATTACACACAGATTGCTATTGACCTGCCAACTTGATGACTTGGCAGGCTGGACACCTTCCAGCTCATGATGGGTAACTTTGGCCACATGGTCATTTGTCAGATGCTTTGTCTCTATCAAGGCCAGTGGCATGCCAGGAGCTATTTTTCAAATGGCGTGTATCTCTCCTCTACAGATGGCATGGTCTTGCTCCGGGACCCTAGGGGTCTACATTGTGATTCTCCTATTGGAGCATGCCATTAATGGCCCATAAGGTTTTTTTTTTCCCCATCACAGATAACTCTAATATCAATAGGATCTGCTCAGTCATTTGACTCAAGCCATATGGCTTTTGCATTGAATCCGAGACTTGTTATGACTCAAAGCTGGCAGCCTTCCATGTTGCCTTATAAATGGGTCAGAGTAACATCACTAAGTGGCCTCCAGATGCCAAAGAGTTCTACCAGGCATTGGCTTCTTCCTTAGTTGCAGGAGGTATGAAAGGCAATAATAGTCTGTTCTTTATTTTCAAAAGATGTCCTTGCAAACTCCAAGCCACTGGACCCCTAAAGAGTTCACTGATGTGATAGTGATGTTCTATTTTTCTCAGACATTATATCAGGTGGTACATGATGCTGATATGTCTCATGACTGGTAGTGTTAACTTCGACTACTTGGTTAAGGTGCTGCTGCTGGGGCTTCTCCTCTGTACATTTGATTTTTTTCTCCTGAGTAGAGTAAGTTAGAACCTTGCATGAAACAACTGACTGATTCAAGATTGGGAAAGGAGTAAGACAAGGCTGTATATTGTCCCCTTGCTTATGTAACTTATACACATATTTAACTTAAATGCATCATGTGAAATGCTGGGTTGGATGAATCACAGGCTGGAATCAAGATTGCCAGGAGAAACATAAACAACTTCAGATATGCAGATGATACCATCCTAATGGCAGAAAGTGAAGAGGAACTAAAGAGACTCTATATGAGAGTGAAAGAGGAGAGTGGAAAAGTTGGCTTAAAACTTGACATTCAAAAATTAAGATCATAGCAACCAGTCCATTCACTTCATGGCAAATAGAAGGGGAAAAGTGGAAGCAGTGACAAATTTTATTTTCTCAGGTTCCAAAAATCAAAATACTGCTGATGGTAACTGCAGCCATGAGATTAAAAGGTACATTCTCCTTAGAAGAAAAGTTATGACAAACTTAGACAGCATATTAAATAGCATAGACATCACTTTGCTGACAAAGGTGCATATAGTCAAAGCTATGGTTTTTCCAGTAGTAATGTACAAATGTGAGAGTTGGACCATAAAGAAGGCTGAGTGTGGAAGAATTGATGTTTTCGAATTGTGGGGCTGGAGAAGACTCTTCAGAGTCCCTTGGACAGAAAGGAAGTCAAACCAGTCAACTCTAAAGAAAATCAGTTCTGAATATTCATTAGAAGGACTGATGCTGAAGCTGAAGCTCCAGTACTTTGACCAACTGATATGAAGAGCCAATTCATTAAAAAAAGACCCTGATGCTGGGAAAGATTGAAGGCAAAAAGAGAAGAGGATGGCAGAGGATGAAATGGTTGAATAGCATCACTGACATGAAATTCAAAGGACATGAATTTGAGCAAATTCTGGGACATAGTGAAGAACAGGGAAGCTTGGCATGCTGTAATCCATGGGGTCACAAAGAGTCAGGCACAACTTAGTGACTGAACAACAAAAACAATTAGAAAGTATATGATGAGACAGATTAATACTCTGTAAATGTCCTATTCAACATCATACTTTCACCCCCTGATTTTAGCATCTATTAATGGTTCCTCCCTGGTGGTTCAGATGGTAAAGAATCTGCCTGCAATGCAGGAGACCCAGGTTCAATTCCTGGGTCAGGAAGATCTCCTGGAGAAGGAAATGGCAACCCATCCCAGCATTCTTGCCTGGGGAATCCCATGGACAGAGGAGCCTGGTGGGCTACAGTCCATGGGGTTGCAAAGAGTTGGACACAACTGAGTGACTAACACTTTCCCTTTCGTGCCTTGGTTCTTGGTTCTTGTTTCTTGCCTGTGACAATTATTGCTGTGTAAGACAGTACCTGTGTGCTCAGTCAGGTCTCTTTGCTCCCCCATGGACTGTAGCCTGCCAAGCTGCTCTGTCCATGGGGCTTCACAGGCAAGAATACTGGAGTGGTTTGTCATTTCCTCTTTCAGGGGATCTTCCCAACACAGGAATTGAACCTGTGTCTCTTGCATTACAGGCAAATGCTTTATCACTGAGCCACCAAGGATTGACAAATGGTACTTTTCTATTGCTATATTCCCTTCCACTTTTATTAATTGAAAATCTTCTATAAGGAAGAGCCATCCCTTCTCCCTCATTTCTTCATTTAATCAATTATTTATATCACTATAAATTCATGGATATGAACTTTTTCTATAGGTTTCTATAGTGCTTCATCACTATCATCATTTATTTTTTTGCTCAAGTTATCCCAGAGTTGGCCATGGGATGCTTTTGAATTAAGCATATCCTTAAAAGTAAACACTGTGTACTTTGAGTAAATGTCTCTTTCTACTGCAACTTCTTTTCCATCACATGCTCCCTCATCCCAGGTAATGCTGTGGTACTTGTGGGCATTTTGGATATTTGGCTAAGGGGAAGTTGAGTTGGAGATATAGCTAATTTAGTTATTCCATTTAGTGGGATATAATTATGTGGTTTGAAATCCACTTGAAATATTACTTCCATGTACAGCTGAGTTATTGTTGGCTATCCGGTGTGGGAGAGGCTTCCAGGAATATTTCTACTGTCCAAATTGTGCAGGACCAGAGGTTTTATTTCAATGTGAATGTGTCCTACAGCACTCAACCCTGAAATTATGTTCATAATGACTAGCCATTATAAATCTGCTCTAGTCTCACTACATGGATGCAACAACTTTTAAGACTCTAAAATACATTTTTGAAGAGAAACTCAAGTACAAATAAGAAGTAGGGTATTCACCTAAAAGATTAAAAAGCTCAATATGTCATTTTATTCAATTTGGAAAGATTTTGGAACATTTCAATAAAGAGAACAAGAGAATATAGACTCCCAATGTTGGCATATATGAAGGTGAAATTCCTTTGTCATCTTTAGGTACATTTTTCAAGAACTGAGAGAAATTTCAAAAACAAATCAGTGAAAAAAGAAGACCAATGAAACTGTCTCTTATACACATCTCTGTGTTAGGTGGGCNGCAGGACCAGAGGTTTTATTTCAATGTGAATGTGTCCTACAGCACTCAACCCTGAAATTATGTTCATAATGACTAGCCATTATAAATCTGCTCTAGTCTCACTACATGGATGCAACAACTTTTAAGACTCTAAAATACATTTTTGAAGAGAAACTCAAGTACAAATAAGAAGTAGGGTATTCACCTAAAAGATTAAAAAGCTCAATATGTCATTTTATTCAATTTGGAAAGATTTTGGAACATTTCAATAAAGAGAACAAGAGAATATAGACTCCCAATGTTGGCATATATGAAGGTGAAATTCCTTTGTCATCTTTAGGTACATTTTTCAAGAACTGAGAGAAATTTCAAAAACAAATCAGTGAAAAAAGAAGACCAATGAAATAAATGGAAATTATTTCTAACATCAAAGATAGAACTATGATGAAAAAAATTTAATCATATCAAAAGCAATAATTCAATAAGTAGAAAAGATAACTTTCCAATAGAATAATAATGAATAGATTCTTGGATTGTTTAATAACCCAGTTACTGAAGAAGAGTGAATAATATGAACATACTGGAGAAAGATTTACATTCCTCACCGATAAACTGACACCTATGTGTATGTGTATCTCATGACACACCTCTATAACAAGGACATGGACGAGCAACTGATTAATGTATCAATGTATCAATCACAAGTGAAGGAGTGTTTAAGATTAGCCACTGCTGAAAAAAATTTTACATGCTCTGAAGTCTTATAATCACATAGGAAAGAGATTTTGTTGGAAGTTTCCCCCAAATTGACAACAATCCTGAACAATTACACGGCATTTCCAATAATGAGCTGTGAAGATGGAAGAAATTTTTTGAAGCAATCAATAAGGAAAAAATGTTGATCAAACATGCTATTAATAGAGATAAGACTGGTTTGTCTCCTCTTGGCAGAGCCATTACTAAATTGGTGTCATTTGAAGAGGCGATCTAAAGAATATGTGACTCAATGTTGAAAAAAAACGTGACAAAAAAGGCATGAAAAAATATTTTAGTCATATGACAGGCAGTTGGGAAATCAGTCCTGAATATTCATTGGAAGGACTGATGCTGAGTTAAAACGCCAATACTTTGGCCATCTAATGAGAAGAACTGTGACTCACTGGAAAAGATCCTGATGCTGGGAAAGACTGAAGGCGTGAAGAGAAGGGAATGACAGAAGATGATGGTTGGATGGCATCACCAACTCGATGGACATGAGTTTGGGTAGGCTTGGCGAGTTGGTGACGGACAGGGAAGTCTGGCATGCTGCAGTCTACGGGGTCACAAAGTGTCGGACATGACTGAGCGATTGAACTGAACTGAACTGAACTGAACTGATGGTATTGGTCAGGATTTTTAAGATTTGAAGTTTGTTATGATTTCTTTTCTCATTCTAAATAAATAATGATTTTCAAATCTCACTTTGTATCCATAATTCAGTATTCTTTTTTCTTAAAAGAGGGCTCCCACATGGTACAGACTTCGGGCCTCACAAAAATCTAAATCTGCCTCTTCCCTCAGATCTCAAAAAACATAGGTTTTAAAAGCATGCCCAGTCCCTTGGAGCGGCCTTTCCCTGACCTGGGTACCCTAGTCCCAATTTTGCCCCAGTGCGTTTAGGCACTTCACCTGCAGGAAGTGAGGGAGGGTCATGTCTTGCCCATTGCTGCAAGGCCCAGGGGAGAGAGAATCCATGCAAAGGCAGCTCTCGGTCTCCTGCCATGCAGTCCGACACTTTTACCTCCCATTCATTAGGTGTGAAATGGTTGCTGTGAGCGTTTGCCTGTGTTTATCCAACAGGTCTGCAAGAAGTGTGAAGTTCTATTTGCTGCCAGTTTCATTCTCCAAATAGAAACTGGTGGTGGGGGGTGATGACAGGAAATTGTACCAGGTGAAAGGGTTTATTAATATCAACATTTCTCACCATGATAAATGAGTGCCCGGGAGCTCAGAGGATCTGACAGCTTTCATGTGCTTGCAGAAGCCCTCATAGAACCTTGGCTTTTACAGCCTGGAATGGTTTGCTGTAATCACAAATGAATGGCAGCCTCAAGACCATAAGTTCTCATCAGTTCACCTGGTAGACATGGGATTAGGCTAAAAACACCCCCAGTACATCTCCATCATCCCATACATTCATTTTGTTTTCAGGTAAAGCACAACCTCATTTTCCTTATCTTAATTCTTATGTTGCTTCTCCTCCCAGAATGTCCTTCTCCCCTCCCTATCTTCCACAGTGGTATCATCCTTCAAAAACTAGCTCAAATGCTGCCTACAAAAGGCTCCATACCCGCATCTCCCTATTTGTATTGGTCTATCTAGAGCAACTCTTAACTACCACCTGAAAGTATAGTTATTTATTCATCCAGAACTGAAAAACTCCTGAGAGCAGGACTCAAGCCTGAACTGAGTGCTATGAGTGCTATGCTATGATCCCATATGGGCCAGGAGAGTGGCAGCGCATCATAAATAAATGTTCAACAAATCACTGACTGTGAGCATTTACTTTTCTCATGCCCAGGTCCTGACACATATCAGGTGCTTAATGAATGGTAGCTAGTATTTTTGTTTCCATACAGTTTTTAAAGCAGCTCTGAGATGAGCTAGATCCAGCAGGGAAGGCAGTACTGAGTCGTGATGAGGATACAATGGCTATAACTCCTGTTCTGCCATTCACTAGCTGTGGGACCTTGGGCAAGTTGCAACTCTACTATAGTTACTTCATCTGTGAAAAGTAGCAATAATAATAAGCTGCTGTATTAGATGACTTCGCACACATAACACACGTAGAAGTGAGCCTACCATACCATAAGTGCTGTGTTGGTGCTGATAATTATTATCAGTGCTACTGCTATAACTATTACCTGGCAGGTTAGGATAGGTGCCACCCATTTCCTCAGGCCTTTCAAAATCCAGCTCCTCTTGGGTTAGTGCATGAAAGATTCCAGGCAATGTCACTTTTCCCAGGCCCCTCAAAATGTACTACTTCCTCTCTTGGTTCCTTTAGCCAGAGGAAGAGGGCATGGGGGCAGGCACAACCATGGGCTTAATATATCTGAAGGGCAATCACATGGAAAAGGAGAGGCTTCACCTTGGCTTCAAAGTGTACACCTTGAACCAGGGATGGAAGTTATGGAGAAACCAAAACCAGCCCAGTGAGAGCAGTGTTTGGTGGCACTCAGAGTGGTCAGCTTGCTGCCTGGAAGGAAGAAAGCCCTCTGTCAGTGGGAGCGTCCAAGCCAAGCCTAGATCAACTGCTGTCACGGTTGCTATGGAAAAAATTAAGAGCCCTGTGAACATCACCAATTCAATGGACATGAATTTGAGCAAACTCTGGTAGATGGTAAGGGACAGAGGAGCCTGGTGGGCTGTAGTCCATGAGGTCACAAAGAGATGTGACTTAGCAACTGAACAACAACCAATGCTATGCAACAAATACCACATAACTTAGTGGCTTATAGAACACTTTTATTATCTGCTCTTGTCTGTGGGTCAGGGATAGGAAGCAGCTTAACTAGGTGGCTCCAAAGGACAATCACATGGAAGAGGGGAGGATTCTAGGTCTCCCACGGGGCTGCAGCCCACAGGTTGGCCTGAGCTGTGGTCGTCTGTTAGCTGCACTGAGACCTGAGGATCTGCTCCCCAGATGGCCCACTCACACACCTCTAGGACAGAGGGCTCGGTTCCCGGCTCTATGAGCTTCGCCAGAGGAATGCTTATGTGTCCTCCCGACATGGTGGCTGACTTCCTGCAGAATACACGATCCCAAAGAAAGAGAGAAACACGAGTGCAATGTCTTTCATAGTCTACCTTTGGACATCATATTCAACCTTTTTTTTTTTTTAATTTGTTTACTTATTTATATTTGGCTATGGTGAGTCTTTGTTGCTGCACCAGGGCTTTCTCNAAGAATGCTTATGTGTCCTCCCGACATGGTGGCTGACTTCCTGCAGAATACACGATCCCAAAGAAAGAGAGAAACACAAGTGCAATGTCTTTCATAGTCTACCTTTGGACATCATATTCAACCTTTTTTTTTTAATTTGTTCACTTATTTATATTTGGCTATGGTGAGTCTTTGTTGCTGCACCAGGGCTTTCTCTAGTTTTGATGTGCAGGCTTCCCTGGTTGCAGAGCATGGGCTCTAGGGCACATGAGTTTCAGTAGTTGCAGCATGCAGGCTCCAGCGTGCAGGCTCCAGAGTGCAGGCTCAGTAGTTGCGGCCCATGGGCTTAGCTGTCCCACAGCATGTGGGATCTTCCCAGACCGGGGATGGAATCAGTGTCCTCTGCGTTGCAAGACAGATGCTTAACCACTGAACCATCGGGGAAACCCTCTTTATTTATTTATTCTTTAAATATTCATTTGGCTGTACCGGTCTTAGTTGCAACACATGGGATCTTCAGTTGCAGTACACATATTCTCTAATTGTGTTACATAGGCTCAGATGCTCTGCGGCATGCAGAATCCTAGTTCCCCCACCAGAAATCAAACCAGGACCCCCTGCACTGAGAACATGGAGTTTTAGCTGCTGGACCACCAGGGAAGTCTCTCTCATTTCTGCTACATTGTACTGATTAAAGTATATAGGCACACTCAAGAGAGGAATTAGGCTGCTCTGAAGGGAGGAGATTTACAGTTTGTGGACTTATTTTAGAACCACTGCAAGCCCCTTAAGCACTAAATTACTGTGATTGCTCATGTTATTACTAGGCCAGAGGTTTTTAACTAGCAGTGATGATAAGTTTCTTTTCTAAATTTTCTCAAAAACACAGGAGGAGTCACTGCCTTGCTCCATCCCCAGGGAGTAATTTAAGCAGGTGTATCTTGTCCAGGACAACACTGTCTCATCACAGCCTTGTCTCAAGGGCCTGGATGTCCCCACTCCAAACTGCTTCTTAGCTTCACCTTCTCTTGTAACATCAGGGGAACCCATTCTCTTCTGCAGACCAAGGTAGAAGACAGTGGAAGAATGGGGCAACGCAACCCTGCTAGGTGCTCAGAGGCCCTAACCCCTGGTGCAGGTCTGCCCTACAGATCCCCTTAAGGACAAGAAGGGATGGAAGGTAGCGGAGGGAGCTGAAGCTTAGTAAATGGTGTACCTAATGAAAAAGATAAGCTGTGAACCACCTGACGTCTTGAGCACACTGGCACCTTGCCACAGTTATCCATATTCACGAGCATGTTGGTAACATGTTCTCCCTCCTTCACTGTAGTCCACAAAGCCTTTAAAATACTAGATTGTTTCTAGATTTGTAATGTCAGTGGTTAAGCTAGTCTTGGATGGAGATCAGGTTTAAAGGCTGTTGTTTAAAAGTTAATTTTGTTTAATAGTCAAATTCCTGTGGCCAGAAGCTCACAGTGGTCCCAGGAGGACACGGGTGTGCAATGCAGCGGAATCTATTTACCTTATAGCTGTCTTTCTCTAGTCAATGAAAGGGCATACTGCTCTTCTCAGTAGCTAGTAGGTAAAGGAAGAAGTAGTAACAGAAAGTGATTCCTTAAATGACATCAGGGCAGTGTGTATGTTCGACCATTTGGGGGCAGGGGGATGGTCAATGCATTTTCTAGCAAAAGTGTCAGCAAAAGCTAGTAAAAATGCCAGGCCTTTCTATACAGTACCTCTAAAATTAATGTTCATAACAACAGTATGAAGTGGATATCATTATTTTCAATTTATGGCAATAAAACTCTGGGGATCAGTTTAAAATATGGATTCATGTTGATGTGTGGCAAAACCAATACAATATTGTAAAGTAAAAAAATAATAATAAATTTTTAAAAATACAAAATAAATAAAATATACAACTATACCACAAGTAACTATCAAGTAAATAAGCAGAGGTGCCCCCTGTTTACAAACACCTAACATATGCATTGCCGGTCCTGCCCATAAATGCCTCATTCTTCCTGAACTGAGAGTGGTAAACTTCCAAGCTTTCAAAGACATAGCAGGGGGCAGCACAATGGAGGCAAAGAGCAGGTCTTGACCAGTCAAGGAGCCTCAAGTTCCCTCCTGGTTCTGAAACTAACAGTGTAATTGGGAGCCCGAGGATGTCCCTCTCTGAATCACCTGTGAAAGGAGGATGTGTGTGCAAGGGGGGTGAGGGTGGGTTCACATAGGAGTCACCTGGGGAGCTCTACAAACACACAAAATACCCACCCACCTGGGCCTGACCTTTGACTCACAATCTCTGTTGCAGTGAGCGCCTATTCTGTTGAGCCAACTCGTGGGGGTTGTAGTCACAGCCTTTGGCACAAGCCAGCGTTTGGGAACCACAGACCTGATGATCTTTGAGGTCCCTCCAGGCTCCAGCATTTAATGCCATTTTAGGACAGGGAAGAAAGAAGAATCTCTGAGAAGTTGGAACCGTTTGGGATGCACTGATCCAGTAATGGTTCATCTGCTCACCATCACCCTCTGGCATGCTGCCCATCTTTTCCACTTCATTTGCTCTTAAGACCTTACTTGTACTCTTTGGAGACATATTTGAATGGAAAATTGACCTCATTTAAAAATCAAATAATCCAGCCAGCTTGACGTAGTTCTCTTCAGTCAAATCTGAGCCTATTTGGACACCAAAATAAATACCCTATTGAATATGATAGACATTCACCAGTCCATGTTTATATAAATAAACAGATAATTCTCCAGGCAAGAATACTGGAGTGGGTAGCCTTTTCTACTCCAGGGGATCTTCCTGACACAGCAATTGAACCTGGGTCTCCAGTATTGCAGGCAGGCTCTACCAGGAAAGAACAATGTTTATATAAATAAAAAGATAAATGGAAGAGAAGGGAAAAGCTCTTCTTTATAGTAGAAACCAACTAATAAGTATAGAAGAAATGATTTAATTAGAAAAGCACCATTTTGGCAACCATCATAGTAATGATAAATTGAGGCAAGGATCAGTCATCAATGGATGCCAGTTTGCATCCAATAGGTGAAAGTTTGCTGAGGAACAGGATGGCCTCATAGTATAATCCCACAAAATTGCTACTAATTACTAACAAAATGGGCTTCTTTGGTGGCTCAGCGGTAAAGAACCCACTTGTCAATGAAGCAGACGCAGGTTTGGATCCCTGGGCCAGGTAGATATCCTGGAGAAGGAAATGGCAACCCACTCTAGTATTCTTGCTTGGGAAATCCCATGCACAGAGGAGCCTGGTGGGTTACAGTACACAGGGTTGCAAAAGAGTCAGATAGGATTTAGCAGCTGAGCACTAACAAAAAACACTGACTTTGCAAGGAAACCTGACAGAAACTATGCTAACTGAATGGGAGAAGCAGCAGCACAATTACTGCAATAAGTGGACCCTGCGTGGCCCCTGGTAGGATGCTTGGCGAACAAAGCCTGACTTCAGGGCTGTTCCTGCCAAAGGTGCAAAACCTGAATCTAATTGTGAGGAAGCATCAGACAAACCCCAAGTGAGGGAAAGCGTGCAAAATGATTTCTCTGTGCTCTTCAAAAATATCAAGATATGGAAAACACAGAAAGACTGGGGAAATGTTCCAGACTGGAAGAGACCTAAGAGTCATAATGACTGAATGCCAGGAATAATCAAGTGTCCTATTTGGACCAGAAAGAAAAGAGGGTAAAAATGTTCTTATTGTCATTGTTATAGTTGTGTTTCTAAAAAGGATTCTTGAGATATTCAATAAAGCTGAGACTATAGATTGGATTGACATTAATGTACTGATTTTGGCTAGTGTTTTGAAACTGGGTAGGAGAATGTTCTTAGGAGATTTACACTGAAGCATTTGGACATTAGCTGGAAATTTACTCCAGGTTCAGAAAAACAAAACAAATGTGTACGTGTGTGCAGATCGAGAGAATAAAATAAATGCATTTATAAACAGAGCATATGGAAAATCTTTTATTTTTTCTTGTAACTTTTCTATAAGTGTGAAATTAATTTTTTAAAGGTTAGGAAAAATTAAAATTCAAAAACCCTTAGGTGGGTTATGTGCTCATCAGTCATTCACATCTTAGTGTGAATTAGTCTATGTGGTTTGCTCTCCTTTTGATACCAAGCTGATATCTGCTGCCCTGAGGAAATGGAAGTTTACTGAGTCATGGAGGAGATAGGCAGTTTGATAACTTGAAACAGTTTGGGGAATAGAATAGTCAGATAAAATAGAGGCATTTTCAAGAGAAACATAAATAAAAACACAGAGAACTGAGGGACAAGGACCCAAGGAAATAGAAGAAAAATTCAGAAAAGGAAGCAGAAAGAGACAATAGTCCAGTTTTGACTGGAGTTGAGACTTCCCTTCTCACCTTCACTCCCTTTTCTCTGCATCATGCTGTTCTTCTCAGTGTGGGTGCACATCAGGACCACCTAGAGTGCCTGAACCCACTTTTAAATAATTAAATCAGACCCTTTGGAGGGTGAGGCCTGGGCACCAGGTCTAAGAAGCCCCACAGGTGACTCCAACGTGCAGCCTGGATGGAGCACCTCTGAGCTGCACTGTAGGGTAAGCAGGATACTTGTTGAGCCTGCTGTGTGCTCGTCCCACCTCTAGCATGTCCACTCTTGGCCCCAGTTTTCACATGGTTACCAGGCTGATCTTCTGAAGCCCAGATGTAACCATGCCAGTTGCCCATCCAGAAATCTTTCCTAATTTCTCATGTCTTAACTCTGACATACAAAACTTCCCACTGTCTAGCCAATCAGTCTCTACTCCCCTACATTCTCCCTGATGCTTAATACCACACCATTCTCTTCTTTTCCCTGGAGAAGAGAATGGCAAACCACTCTGGTATTTTTGCCCAGAGAATCCCATGGACAGAGAAGCCTGGCAGGCTACAGTCCATGGGGTTGCAAAGAGTTGGATACGACTCAGCGGCTAACACTTACTTTATTGTTCAGTCGCTCAGTCATGTCCGACTCTTTTCGACCCCATGGACTGAAGCCCGCCAGGCTTCCCTGTCCTTCATTTTCTCCTGAAGCTTGCTCAAGCTCATGTCCATTGAGTCGGTGATGCCATTCAACCATCTCGTCTTCTGTCATCCCCTTCTCCTCCTGCCTTCAATCTTTCCCACCATCAGGGTTTTTTCTAGTGAACTAGTTGTTTGCATCAGGTGACCAAAGTATTGGAGTTTCAGCTTCAGCATCAGTCCTTCCAATGAATATTCAGGGTTGATTTCCTTTAGGATAGATTGGTTTGATCCTCTTTCAGTCCAAGGGATTCTCAAGAGTCTTCTCCAGCACCACATTTACTTAATTACTATACCCTTCTTTAAACATTCATCATTTTATTTTGATAGTTTTTAGTGATGCAATGTTGTTTTCAGCTCCTCTGTGCCAACATTTGTATGCCTCTTGCCTCAATCTGTACCAATATTTGCCTTGCTCACTGGCCATTCACTCCTTCTGGCTCTGAATCTTAGACCATTAAAAGCCTCTCATTCTTCCAGTCTCACATCAAATGCTACTTCCTTCATGAATTGTCCAAGTTGGGTTTAATGTCCTTTGTTGGCGCCTTTTGTGCCTCTAGCATAGCACACAATTAGAGCTTGCTTTGTTTTAGTTTACAAGACTGTCTTATCCACTAACTTGTACAGTTTCCCAAAGGCGAGGAGAGAGCCTAGACTGATAAAGGCCAGGGCTTTGGAAGACACCAAACCTCCACTGGCCAAAATGTGTCCCTAAATTTTTTGATACACCTTTCTTCAAGAGGTGGNATAGAAGAAATGATTTAATTAGAAAAGCACCATTTTGGCAACCATCATAGTAATGATAAATTGAGGCAAGGATCAGTCATCAATGGATGCCAGTTTGCATCCAATAGGTGAAAGTTTGCTGAGGAACAGGATGGCCTCATAGTATAATCCCACAAAATTGCTACTAATTACTAACAAAATGGGCTTCTTTGGTGGCTCAGCGGTAAAGAACCCACTTGTCAATGAAGCAGACGCAGGTTTGGATCCCTGGGCCAGGTAGATATCCTGGAGAAGGAAATGGCAACCCACTCTAGTATTCTTGCTTGGGAAATCCCATGCACAGAGGAGCCTGGTGGGTTACAGTACACAGGGTTGCAAAAGAGTCAGATAGGATTTAGCAGCTGAGCACTAACAAAAAACACTGACTTTGCAAGGAAACCTGACAGAAACTATGCTAACTGAATGGGAGAAGCAGCAGCACAATTACTGCAATAAGTGGACCCTGCGTGGCCCCTGGTAGGATGCTTGGCGAACAAAGCCTGACTTCAGGGCTGTTCCTGCCAAAGGTGCAAAACCTGAATCTAATTGTGAGGAAGCATCAGACAAACCCCAAGTGAGGGAAAGCGTGCAAAATGATTTCTCTGTGCTCTTCAAAAATATCAAGATATGGAAAACACAGAAAGACTGGGGAAATGTTCCAGACTGGAAGAGACCTAAGAGTCATAATGACTGAATGCCAGGAATAATCAAGTGTCCTATTTGGACCAGAAAGAAAAGAGGGTAAAAATGTTCTTATTGTCATTGTTATAGTTGTGTTTCTAAAAAGGATTCTTGAGATATTCAATAAAGCTGAGACTATAGATTGGATTGACATTAATGTACTGATTTTGGCTAGTGTTTTGAAACTGGGTAGGAGAATGTTCTTAGGAGATTTACACTGAAGCATTTGGACATTAGCTGGAAATTTACTCCAGGTTCAGAAAAACAAAACAAATGTGTACGTGTGTGCAGATCGAGAGAATAAAATAAATGCATTTATAAACAGAGCATATGGAAAATCTTTTATTTTTTCTTGTAACTTTTCTATAAGTGTGAAATTAATTTTTTAAAGGTTAGGAAAAATTAAAATTCAAAAACCCTTAGGTGGGTTATGTGCTCATCAGTCATTCACATCTTAGTGTGAATTAGTCTATGTGGTTTGCTCTCCTTTTGATACCAAGCTGATATCTGCTGCCCTGAGGAAATGGAAGTTTACTGAGTCATGGAGGAGATAGGCAGTTTGATAACTTGAAACAGTTTGGGGAATAGAATAGTCAGATAAAATAGAGGCATTTTCAAGAGAAACATAAATAAAAACACAGAGAACTGAGGGACAAGGACCCAAGGAAATAGAAGAAAAATTCAGAAAAGGAAGCAGAAAGAGACAATAGTCCAGTTTTGACTGGAGTTGAGACTTCCCTTCTCACCTTCACTCCCTTTTCTCTGCATCATGCTGTTCTTCTCAGTGTGGGTGCACATCAGGACCACCTAGAGTGCCTGAACCCACTTTTAAATAATTAAATCAGACCCTTTGGAGGGTGAGGCCTGGGCACCAGGTCTAAGAAGCCCCACAGGTGACTCCAACGTGCAGCCTGGATGGAGCACCTCTGAGCTGCACTGTAGGGTAAGCAGGATACTTGTTGAGCCTGCTGTGTGCTCGTCCCACCTCTAGCATGTCCACTCTTGGCCCCAGTTTTCACATGGTTACCAGGCTGATCTTCTGAAGCCCAGATGTAACCATGCCAGTTGCCCATCCAGAAATCTTTCCTAATTTCTCATGTCTTAACTCTGACATACAAAACTTCCCACTGTCTAGCCAATCAGTCTCTACTCCCCTACATTCTCCCTGATGCTTAATACCACACCATTCTCTTCTTTTCCCTGGAGAAGAGAATGGCAAACCACTCTGGTATTTTTGCCCAGAGAATCCCATGGACAGAGAAGCCTGGCAGGCTACAGTCCATGGGGTTGCAAAGAGTTGGATACGACTCAGCGGCTAACACTTACTTTATTGTTCAGTCACTCAGTCATGTCCGACTCTTTTCGACCCCATGGACTGAAGCCCGCCAGGCTTCCCTGTCCTTCATTTTCTCCTGAAGCTTGCTCAAGCTCATGTCCATTGAGTCGGTGATGCCATTCAACCATCTCGTCTTCTGTCATCCCCTTCTCCTCCTGCCTTCAATCTTTCCCACCATCAGGGTTTTTTCTAGTGAACTAGTTGTTTGCATCAGGTGACCAAAGTATTGGAGTTTCAGCTTCAGCATCAGTCCTTCCAATGAATATTCAGGGTTGATTTCCTTTAGGATAGATTGGTTTGATCCTCTTTCAGTCCAAGGGATTCTCAAGAGTCTTCTCCAGCACCACATTTACTTAATTACTATACCCTTCTTTAAACATTCATCATTTTATTTTGATAGTTTTTAGTGATGCAATGTTGTTTTCAGCTCCTCTGTGCCAACATTTGTATGCCTCTTGCCTCAATCTGTACCAATATTTGCCTTGCTCACTGGCCATTCACTCCTTCTGGCTCTGAATCTTAGACCATTAAAAGCCTCTCATTCTTCCAGTCTCACATCAAATGATACTTCCTTCATGAATTGTCCAAGTTGGGTTTAATGTCCTTTGTTGGCGCCTTTTGTGCCTCTAGCATAGCACACAATTAGAGCTTGCTTTGTTTTAGTTTACAAGACTGTCTTATCCACTAACTTGTACAGTTTCCCAAAGGCGAGGAGAGAGCCTAGACTGATAAAGGCCAGGGCTTTGGAAGACACCAAACCTCCACTGGCCAAAATGTGTCCCTAAATTTTTTGATACACCTTTCTTCAAGAGGTGGAGCTTTATTCCCATCGCTTCGAGTCTGGCCTGGACCTAGTGACTCTCTTTTTAACAAATAGAATAAGGCAGAAGTGACAGTGTGACTCTGAGACTAGGTCATAAAAAGCATTGGGACTTTCTCCTTGTTCCCTCTCTCTTTCGTTCTCTCTCTCTCTGTTTCCCTCTCTCGCCCTTGGATGACTAGGTCTGGGTGAATCAGCTGCCATGCCATAAGGAGGCTCCGGCTGCTAACAGAGAAGCCAGGTAGTATGATCTCTGGCCAACAGCCAGGGAGGAGCTGCCAGCACACTTGAGTGAACCATCTTGCAGTGGTCTTTTGGTCTCAGGTGGAGATCCTGAGAAACAGGTACCAGGCCAGTTTTCCTAAAATGATTTTATAAGCCCCCTAAGTTCCATTAAATGAGCACCATTCTCAGATATGACATTTCAGGTGAAGCTTTGATTACATGATTGACTTTTCCCAACTATATTCTTTTTTGTTTTTTTAAAGACAGATTTTTATAGAGCCTGTATAAGTAATTATATTGCCATGAAAAGTAAGAAAGCAATAAGAACTTCTGATTTCAAGAGGGAAAAGTGAGAATTAGATAAAATTTAAATGTTATATTTCAGGATATAAAAGCAGATTCTACTAAATTGTATGGATTACAGAGAATTTAAGAAGGACAAGTGTTTGATTTTATAGCTGGAAAATAGAAATTTAAATATCAACAATATTCTAAATAAATAATCAAAATAAAAATGTTCTCAAAGCCCATACACCACAACTACTGATCAGTCCTATATAATTAATCCCTATTCTACTGGATTTTGAGTTAGCATTCTCATGAGCCCATATGCACTTTTTAATGGAAAAGAATATGGAAATCCTGACTAAATTTACTGTTATGGCCTGAAAATTGTCCAAGTGATACATCAAAAGCCTGGACCCAAAAGGCTACCTGGAAGTATCAATAGTTCCTAGTGTCTGATATAGTACTTTTCCATGGGGCTCTGACATTATGTATCTTTGTTGAAAATAAAAACTTAGGTCTATAGCTGATAGCAGAACCTTCAGATAAGCATCAGAGAAATAAAATCTGCTTTAAATCACAGAGAAAATGGCTGAGGTTAGTTTATTAGTGATAACTTTCAAATGTGAAAATCTAATGGCTTAGATGGTAAAGCATCTATCTACAATGCAGGAGACCAGGGTTCTATCCCTGGGTCGGGAAGCTCCCTGGAGAAGGAAATGGCAATCTACTCCAGTACTATTGCTTGGAAAATCTCATGGACAAAGGAGCCTGGTAGGGGTCCATGGGGTCGCAAAGAGTTGGACACGACTGAGCGACTTCACTTTCACTTTAATGAGAATTCATAATTAGAATAATGTAACTGACAAGAAAATGTGATTGCTTCTGTGGCAGGCATAATAAGATGATAAAGCAATTTCAAAGCAAGTTTTAGACAATATGTCTCTAAGAATAATGATGAAACCTATTTTCAGAGACATCAGAGAATATTTGATTTTTTAACAGGCTAAACAATTTTATGGAGGAAAAAGCTTGATATATAGCACAATTACCATGAAACATAATATATAAAATATACCAACATTAAACCAAGCATATTGTAAGACTGTATCAAGAATATGAAGAGATTCAGCAAATCTGGCATAGGTCCTAGACGGCTATATTTTTATAAAACTCAATAGATAAGTTTGATGTGCATCTCCAATTGAAAACCAGTGTCATGGAAGATACTAGATTCAAATTTTAAAAGATGTGACAAAGTTAACCCTTTAAACAATCATTGAAATGACGGATAGCACTATACAATGGTTGCTGTCTAACATCAGGCAAAGCACCACTAGGATTCTGACAAATATAGGAAAACTGGACAGAGTCTACTCAATGTTTCCTCTGAAGTTAAAATATATTATTGAAAGCAAGGACATTGACAAACATCTAGGTACTTCCCATGAATCATATACTGTCTGAAATACTTATATTAACAATATTTTACTTTCCCAAACTTAACCTAGGGAAGGATGAGTATCTCTTCTGATTTGATAATTTTTCCCAAGAAACTTTACAAAACAGTAACATATTTAAAAAAAAAAAGCACCCTAATTATTTCTAGAATCTTTCTTTTTATAAGGTGACAGAACACAAACTTTGTGATTCTTTCAGGGACCCTCTGGGAAATCTCAAGATAGATTTCAGTGTAAGTGGTATCTTGAAACATTCTCTTTTATTTTCCTTCTTTCTTCCTGTATTTCTATATTTGGGTCTGACTGGGGAAGGCAAAAATAAAAAAAGTTGTTAGAGGAGATTTGGACATTTGATTAAGATGGGATCATGGGTGCCTGAAAATGATATTTAGGTATCTACTTAATCAAAATAGCAATAATACTTTTATTTTAAAAATAGAAAGTAACATGATTGTAAAGTATATCTAACTTCTTTCATAACTGAGATTCTTTTTTCTTAAGTAATCAAGGAAATAACACAGTTAACATAAAAAAGTTTTGCTATGTAGGTAGATTATACAGAAAGTGAAGAATAACCCTTCATATTGCTGGCAAACACATTAGTCAGTTCATCAAGGAGGCCAGCCCATTAAAGGGGACCAAACTTTACCAATATTTTAATGCATTTCATAGCTTCTTTTAAGACACAAGTGTTACCAGCCAAAACAAGTAAAATTCACTTACCACATTGTGTCCCTTATGATTCTCCTTCATATTCTGGAACAATCTGACATTTTAGGATGGAAATCAGAGTTCCATGAGGTCAAAAGTAATCTCATAACAATTATGCTGTTATTTCTGTTAACATGCAGTGTATTCCTCATTGCTAAAGTTTGAAATGGTCTCTGTTTTAAATTCTAATACAGCATTAATAGTTACCACCCACATAAACAAAAGCTCTGTGGAGGTCCTCAATAACTTTTAGAAGTATAAAGGGGTCCTGAGACTAAAAATTTGAAAGCTGTAAACCAATGCCATAACATGGTGCTGTGTCCTCAGTAGGTAGAATACGGCGGTATTGGAACCAAGGGGCAGAATTAGGAATTGCCCACTCACCATCACTCCTAGCCACCCATTTGTTGGAATCTGTGTTTCTCCTCCAGTAACTCTAAGCTTTATTGGTCTAAGGGTTCTGGTTTTCAGAGAGAAGTGTTTCCAACAGAGGACTCAGCAAGATTCCCATTAAATTTTTAACTGTGGCTGGCAAGGGGCCACTTGTGATTCCCATAGCCAAGAGCAGAGGACGCAAGGAGAGGAATCACCACCCTGGCAGATAACTGGCTCCACTAGAGGAGGCTGGGCTGCTGTTAGCCAACAGGAGCAAGAAGAAAATGTTCAGCGTCTAATTTTGATAATAAATAGAAGTGCAGCAGTCATGGCCATGTGGCTCAGACTCACTTAAGAAAAAAAATGTCTGGTCACCACATCAGGTAAGCCATCTAGAGCCACAGAGTTGCCTGCCATGGAAGAGAGGAGTCTGGAACAGTAGTCGAGGAAGGAAACAATGCCTATCAGTGGCAACTGCTATATGAGTTGCGTTGTTGCTCCATTTCCTTTCTCTTGTAAGTTTCCCCAGGAAAAGTGACCAGCCAGAATTCTGGAGGAGCTGTTTCCAGAACTTACTGTACAAAGCAAATGGATCCATGTGGTACACAGTGGGATCTGGGGAAGTATAAGGCAAAATCAAAAGCTTTTATGTGTTCGAGTAAATTTGGGAAATGCTTCATGAACTAAAGTTAAAACAAATTTTTTCACAATGAAACTACTTGGGGTTTTAAACTTTGGAGAAGGAAACCTCAAGAGGGGGGCCCTGTGGTAAAATTCTTCCCAAAGTTTTTAAACCATGAGTTCAAATTCTTTCCTTCCTTTCCTCTCCATTCTTCTCCCCTCTCCCTTCTTCTCTCTCTCTCTTTTTCTCTTTGGTGTGTACCTATGAGCATTTCCTAGAGGCCCTTCCTTACAGGGCATACTTTGGGAAACAGCAGTCCACATTTATAGACACTTAATTAGGAGTCATTCTATCTGGCATCTTTAAAACTTATCATGGCTTTGAGGATTCTTTTCATAAGTCACATATAAAAACTGTCAAGGAAGTTCGAGCTGGAGCTTATGTTTGCTCTCAGTGCAACTTCTCAGGAACAGAAGAGTGGAAAAATGGTTTCACTGAACTACAAACTGCTTCAAAGTCAGAGCCATTGTTTTAAAGAGTTAGACTCACCACCACTTTAGCCGTAAGGATTTTTAAAAATACCCCCTGAAAATAGTTGTACTGGACTGGTTGAGGAGTTCATTCAAGAAGTCTGTGTGCATGCCTAACTGATTGGTCCCTTCAGCAAAAGGGGCTTGAACAGGCTCCATCCTCATCAGCTGCTGTGTTCTTGCCAAGTGAATTGAGTGGCACAATCCTGCTGACCTCATCTGAAACAATGGGAGCAGGAACTGACCGAATATCAGGAAGCCTAACTGCTATGGAGAGAGTTGGCATGAATCAATGCCCAGTACAGGCACTTTCCTTGGATGGTGGCCACCTGACTCAGTGAAATTCTCTATTTTGGAAGTATAATTACCAGGGCAGATCTCTCAAATTAAGGTAGCAACCCAGACAACCCTGAGCTTTGGTTGCGGGTCCCCATTAGGCCGGTTACATTTCTTTCTCTGCATAACACCTGGACCCAGAGCGACTGAGCAACCAGGAAGATGACTTGTGTTGCTCTACTAATCTTGTGCATCTCTGTATAAGTTCCCCATACCAAGAGAATCTTTGTAATCACATAAAAACCTGACTGATAGAGAAATCAGTATTAAGAGTGGAGCTGTAAAAGGTCCTTAAACAGAAGAACTAAACTGGGTTAAAATACTACTGGGTAGAAGAAAGTGAGAGTATCAACATCTTGGGGTAGAAAGCTAATAGGTTCTTGGTTTACAGCAGTCTGCGGTTAATTACACTCTCCTATTTTGGTCTCAAGATCCAAGTGAGATGCTCACCAAAGATGAGGCTTTAGAGCAATGATAATATTTCACAGGCTATGGAGAAGGACAGACAGGCTGCTTCTAATGGCTCAGAGTAACTTCAGTTGGGAATGGGACTGACTCTGGTCTCAGCAGAGTAAAGAAATTGGCCCCATACAGAAAGTACTATTTCGTTGTGATCTGTCTTCTTGAAGCCAGTTGTAGAATGAGATCAGAAACTGATTAAATTCAGAACTTCAGTGGAAACTGAATATCTAGACACAGTTATCTGTGGTTACTGTTATGGCCCCCATTGGCAAACACGGGAATTTTGAAAACAGAAGTGTTTCACATCTGGGGAGTCTTTAATGACCCAAAGATTAGAAGATTCCCAGCAGAATTAGAGTTACTTTAACTCCTCAGCATGCTTCCCATTGCCATGGGATATAGCAACCCACTCCAATATAAGGTGTAACTTATGACTACAAAGGAGAGATTCATCTTGGATGTTGTGTAAACTCCAGGCCACAAGAGAGAAAACTTCATTCAAAATTCATTGCAGGACTGTCAAGAGAAAAAGAGATCACTAAATTCTGGGGGTGAGTATGTGGATCTGGGCATAACGATCATATGATCAAGGTAGAGTGACTACATAGTAGGAATGAGTTGACTTTAAAGCCCTAATGCTGACAGCTAATGTTGACTTTAACGCTTGCTTATCTGGCCAGAGGTGGTTTTTTTTTTTTTTTTTTTTTTTTTTTTATGGCTTACACCTATTGATATTTCCTATAGTAGAAAGAACTGTGAATATAATTTCAACTTTGTGGATACTCATAACACACCTCAGGGACCCCAAGGGATCCTCAGATCATACTTTTGAGAATTATTCATCTAAGTAAGTTTGGGGCTTCCCAAAGTACCCCTGAAGATTTTTAAATTTTGTTTATTCAAATGTATATAAACTAAAAACATAAAATGGCATCATGGACTCGATGGACGTGGGTCTGAGTGAACTCCAGGAGTTGGTGATGGACAGAGAGGCCTGGCGTGCTGCGATTCATGGGGTCGCAAAGAGTTGGACACAACTGAGCGACTGAACTGAACTGAAACACATATATACAAATACACACCAGGTCTTTAGGAAGGTCACTTTAAAGTTAGAACAGAACCACATACCACAGGCCCACATTTACATTGTGTACAGATATGTTAGCATCATATTTTGAAGCAGTTCAAATAAGTCAGTGTGACTGGAGATGACATGGGGTTCAGGGAGACAGAACTTACAGGAAGGTGGGCCATGGCAGTCTGGACCACATTTGTGGCAGAGAGGGAACTTACTGCATGGACCCTAATTTATTACCAGAAAGGATATTTGAAAATAGTTGAAAATAGTTTCCATTTACAAGTCCAGAAATCTAATGGATTTAGATGTCTATTTCAGATATCAATAGTGCTGTAATGTAGTAGCCCTTACCTTCATATAGCTAAACAGCTAATGGAGTTAGCAAGAAGCATCTCATTAAAACTGGTGCTCAAAGAAGTAAAACTGTCACTCTTTGAGGATAACATAATATTATATATAGAAAACCCTAAACACTCCATCAAAAAAATTGTTAGAACTAATAAATGAATTCAGTAAAGTCATAGGATATAAAATCAATACACAAAAATCTTACATTCCTTTATAATAATAATGAACTACAAAAATTATTGAGAATAACCCCACTTACAATAGCATCAAAAATAATAAATTAAATACTCAGGAATAAATTTAACCAAGGAAGTGAAAGACTATGTGTTAAAAACTATAAAACTTAATGAAGAAATTGAAAAAGACAGAAATAAATGAAAATAAATGAAAACCATTTCACGCTCATGGATTGGAAGAATTAATATCATTCAAATGTTTGTACTTCCCAAAGCAATATACAGATTCAATGCCATTCAAAATACCAATGGCATTTTTCACAGAAACAGAACATTTCTAAGACTTCTAAGGAACTGGAACCACAACAGACCCTGAATAGCCAAAGCAATCTCAAGAAAGAACAAAGCTGGAGGCATCACACTCTTGGCTTTCAAACCCACAAAGCTTTAGTAATTAAAACTGTAGGGTACTGGCATAAAAACAGACATATAGATCAACAGAACAGAACAGAGAGCCCAGAAGTAAATACACGCATATACGGTCAATTAGTTTATGACAAAGGAGGCAAGAATATACAACAGAGAAAGGACATTCTCTTCAATAACTGTTGTTGGGAAAATTGGATAGCCACATGCAAAAGAATGAAATTGGACCATGATCTTACACCATACACTAAAACTAACACAAAATGGTTTAAAGACACCTGAACATAAAACCTGAAACCATAAAACCCCAAGAAGAAACCATAGGTAGTAAGTTCCTTGACAAAGGTCTCTGGTGATTTTTTGAATCTGACACCAAAAGCGAAGACAACAAAAGCAAAACTAAACAAGCAGTACTGCGTCAAACTAAAAGCTTCAGAACATCAGAGGAAATCATCAACAGAATGAAAAGTCAACCTGCTGAATGAGAGAAAATAATTACAAACCATATATCTGATAAGGAGCTAATATGCAAAATATATAAAGAACTCACAACTCAACAGCAAAAACAAATCCAATCTGATTTAAAAACAGGCAGCCGATCTGAATAGACCTTTTTTCAGACATACAGATGACCAGCCAGTACATGAAAAGATGCTCAACATCATTAATCATCAGAGAAATGCAAATCAAACCCACAATGATATATCACCTCACACCAGTAAGAATGGCTATTATAAGAAAGAAAATTGCAAGGATGTGAGAAAGGAAACCCTTGTGCACTGTTGGGAGGAATGTAAATTGCTGTAGCCACNTCAGGTGGTCTGGTATTCCCATCTCTTTCAGAATTTTCCAGTTTATTGTGATTCACACAGTCAAAGGCTTTGGCATAGTCAAGAAAGCAGAAATAGGTGTTTTTCTGAACTCTCTTGCTTTTTCGATGACCCAGCGGATGTTGGCAATTTGATCTCTGGTTCCTCTGCCTTTTCTAAAACCAGCTTGAACATCAGGAAGTTCGCGGTTCACGTATTGCTGAAGCCTGGCTTGGAGAATTTTGAGCATTACTTTACTAGTGTGTGAGATGAGTGCAATTGTGCAGTAGTTTGAGCATTCTTTGGCATTGCCTTTCTTTGGGATTGGAATGAAAACTGAGTCCTGTGGCCACTGCTGAGTTGTCCAAATTTGCTGGCATATTGAGTGCAGCACTTTCACAGCATCATCTTTCAGGATTTGAAATAGCTCAACTGTAATGCCATCACCTCCACTAGCTTTGTTTGTAGGGATACTTTCTAAGGTCCACTTGACTTCACATTCCAGGATGTCTGGCTCTAGGTGAGTGATCACACCATCATGATTATCTGGGTTATGAAGCTCTTTTTTATACAGTTCTTCTTTGTATTCTTGCCACCTCTTCTTAATATCTTCTACTTCTATTAGTCCATACCATTTCTGTCCTTTATCAGGGCATCAGTCAGTTCAGTTCAGTTGCTCAGTAGTGTCCGACTCTTCGTGACCCCATGAATGGCAGCACCCCAGGCCTCCCTGTCTGTCACCATCTCCTGGAGTTCACTCAGACTCACGTTCATTGAGTCCGTGATGCCATCCAGCCATCTCATCCTCTGTCGTCCCCTTCTCCTCCTGCCCCCAATCCCTCCCAGCATCAGAGTCTTTTCCAATGAGTCAACTCTTCACATGAGGTGGCCAAAGTACTGGGGTTTCAGCTTCAGCATCATTCCTTCCAAAGAAATCCCAGAGCTGATCTCCTTCAGAATGGACTGGTTGGATCTCCTTGCAGTCCAAGGGACCCTCTACCTGTAAATACAGAACAAAAAGTGTCATGCTTTCACTGTCATTCTTCATTGAAAGAAGAGGCCGACCTCTGAGCCACATCCCAGATTGAGAACTGGCATCATGGAGGACTCAGCATCTTAGTGGGTGACTGGGGTGATCTGTCCTGATCAGAATGGTCAGAAAGCTGCATGGAAAAGGAGGCAGTTAGTTAGAAGAAATCTGCATGGTATTAGATTGCACATGCTTTGAACCTGTGCAGCAAGTTGTCTTGAAAAGTTTCCCACTAAGCAGCACTCAGAGAGCAGGAAAGGCAACCTCAGGACTTTTGTGTTTTTTTCTGCTGGTGAAGTTATAGATCTCGACCACTTAGCTGGGGTGCCAGACCCAGAATGTTAGGGAAGTTACTCTTGCCCTGTTATCTCTTCCACTTGACAAATATCTGAGTAACTCTGAAATCCAAGAATCAGCTCCTTCTAGCACACTGGGAAAATCATATCTCACATCTAGGCCTGTATCAGTTCTTTAAACCTGAAGATATCACCTACTGAGGGCTGTGTCTGCAGCTGAATTCTCTGGTGGTTTTGGAGTCAGTTACATCACAGAATAGCATCAGAGCACATGGCCACAAAGGAATTAATTCTGAAATTGAACACCAAGTACAATGTCCTCTGCTTACTCCTTTCTCCTTGGTATCCTTTCTCCAGACACCCTTTACCAGCCACTGCAGTGTTCTCCCCCCATCTCTCTTCTTTTCTTTGGAACCCCTCCTTCCATCTCTGAGTTGTGACCTGGAACCCCAAAATGCTTTTCATTATGTAAAGCAATTGGCATTCTCCTTGTTTTCAACTTTCCAAAAGGTCATCTTTTTGGAAGCAAATGGTGCAGTGAGGCGCTTTGTTAAATAAAACACCATCTCCCCTAGAGGAAAATGTGAGGGGATAGAAATAGTTGCAGTTAACTGAGCAAGTGTTTGTGTGTGCGTGTGTGAGTGTGTGTGTGTGTGTGTACCCACTGGGCTATACTCGCTATGTTTAAAGCCCTGTGATGCATATTTTAAAATATCATTTTCTAAACTTTTGGAAAAGATTTTTTAAACTACAGAAGGAACCTATTTTACTTTACAATCTATAAAATGTCTTTATATATATATATCTTGAATATATATGAATATAGGTGTGACTATATTTAATATGCAGATATAAGCACACATATACATATATTTTACACAAGCAATGTGTTTACTGGAATGGCTATATCTAATATTTCCCATTCTATTTTATTATTTAAAAAAGCACTAGTCACGACCCTCTAACTTGATTTCATGACCCCTAATGAGTCATTCGGAGAAGGCGATGGCACCCCACTCCAGTACTCTTGCCTGAAAAATCCCATGGGCAGAGGAGCTTGGTAGGCTGCAGTCCATGGGGTCACGAAGAGTCTGACATGACTGAGCGACTTCCCTTTCACTTTTCACTTTCATGCATCGGAGAAGGAAATGGCAACCCACTCCAGTGTTCTTGCCTGGAGAACCCAGGGACGGGGGAGCCTGGTAGGCTGCCGTCTATGGGGTCGCGCAGAGTCGGACACGACTGAAGCGAATTAGCAGCAGCAGCAGCAATGAGTTATTACCTGAAGTTTGAACAGCATGGTTTTGAGAAATTTTAAAGGCTTCCCTGGTGCTCTAGTGGTAAAGAATCTGCCTGCCAATGTAGCAGACACAGGAGACGCATGTTTGATCCCTGGATGGAGATGATCCCCTGGAGAAGGAAATGGCAACCCGCTGTAGTATTCTTGCCTGGAAAATCCCATGGAGAGAAGAGCCTGATGGGCTACAGTCCATGGGGTCACAAAGAGGGAGCTCATCTTAGTGACTGAGCAGGCAGCCAAGATCTGTAAAACTGGGAATTCCACTCTTGAGCCCATAAAAACCGCATTATACTTTGCCAACTTCCATGCTTTAATCTGACATGAATACAATTCCATACCTTTCATTTAGAAACTTATCCTACAGGCACAGTCCTAAACATGTGCACTCTACCTGTACTGCCCTAATAAATTACCTAAATCAGCATTTGACAGTGAGAGCTCTTATTCTGGAATTTCTTAAAATAGTGTTTTCAAGATATTTTAGTGTAACATGGTAGTAAATTTGGAAGTAGAGGCCATAGAAACACAATCTGTACTAATCCCATCGTGACCTTTGTTAACATCTTATGGCATTTCACTGCAGCCTTTCTTGCAGTGCATATCCAAATTAGCTTTTTATTGTAGGCCCTTTTTTAAAAACTGGAAAACGTGTTATTTTCCCTCAAATCTCAATTAAGAATAAGAACCCTCACGTAGTACATACATAGGGACTCCTGTGTATGCAGAGAAGCTTGGTGGCACCAGCTCTCACACACACGTGCGTGCACACACATACAGAATGGAAGAGAAAAATTTCACTGCTTAACTTTAATATTAAATCTCACTTTTCTCACATATCTTATGTTTTCACACCTAGTGTCTGGCTAGTCTATTTTCTAGGCAACTCTCAGCAGAAAAAAAAATGTGAAAGTGATAGCTGGATTGTAATGTGTGAAAAGCTCTCAGCACAGATTTGAATATATTTGGGAGGGGTAAGAGTATCTTAGGTTGTCAGAAAATGAAGAGATGTGTTTTAAATAATGACTTCCACGTACCAGCTTTTGAAAGTCTCTCCCAAAACCATTACAATGGCTCAGCTATAAAGTGGGGGGAATATTAATGTTATATCTGAGGACAGTGTAAGTCAGACTTAGGTGAGATTTCTAGACTCTATCTAAAAATTGAGGCCTGAGTTGAATTTGCTCTGGGATTATATAATGTTATAGCCACACATCCAGCATTTCTTTATATAATGAATAGAACCACTTACTAATGACCTACACTTCTGTTTTATAGAATAGTTTTCATCTTTACTTAGTTAATATGTACTAATTATCTATTCTGTAATTAATGTATACTAATATATATTCTTTGTAATTCAGGACATTTGTCTTCTTGACCTTTTATACTAGACATGGGAGAGGGATTTTATTTCTGGGGAGTGATACTCACTGCTTGGAGGTCCTAAGACATATGCCTACAGTTAAGATTGAAGATTGTAATCACAAGCTAATATAACATTGTTGCAAATATAAAATGATTAAAATTCCTACTTAAATTATCACTTTCTGATCTCTTCCATTTTTAATCTAAGCCTTGAAGCTTACCTTTCTGTGTAGGAGAGGATAGAATAATACACAAGAAAGCTAGATCTTTGATTAAGAGAGAGATGGAGAAAGAGAGAGGGCAGGGAAGCGGGAGGGAGGGGAGGAGGGGAGAACGGAGGGGAGAGAGAGGGGGAAGGGAAAGCAGATGAAGATATGCCTAATTTTCTTTATTTTGATCTCCCTCTTTAACATATCACGAGGCAGGCTCGATGGCCTTGAATATAGAGTTTTAGAACAGTATAAGTGTAAACAGGAAGAGAAAGGAGGAAAGGCCATCTCTCTTGGGCCCAGGAATGGTAAGAAACAGAAATAGATGCAGAAAGAAGACAAGAGAAGGAAGACAGCTCTCTGCCCAGGCTTTCAGCCAGAGCACAGATGATGTTTTTGAAAATCTGAGGCAGTTTCTAAGTTAGGAATGACATGCTCACTTCTTGTTTGGGACCCTGTGATGAGTGCCCATGACCAGTGTGTAGCAGCTCGATAGGAGAGTGTAGCCAGACAGCAAGTCTGGTTTGACTGTTGAATTTCCCTTAATCCCAGTGTGGCATAGACATTGAGTTGAGAATCAGAAAGCCTTCCTTGAGCCACCATATACCTGTGCAGGGTCAAGGTGATCTCACAGTAGAAGCTGAGGTGGGAATATCCAGGTCTGGGGGACCACGTGGAAGATGCACCAGAGACTTAGAATGGGGCCATTGAGAGTCAAGAGGAAGGAAGCTGAGTGTTTAAAAATGTAGTGTGTTACTAGAAGATTTGAGATATAGTAAGGTCAGCAGATCAGGAGACCATGGCCATTGACAAAGCAGTTTGTTGCTCACAGTTCCCAAGAGGAAGAGGCATGCTGGGGCACTGGCAGCCAGGTGGGAAGCAATGATGCAGGTCAGGAGGTGGCCTGGGGGTATGGGAGTTGTGGAGGGGAGAGGAGCAGAGAGGAGCTGTGGGTAAGAATTTGTGTGTGTGTGATTTCTGTAGAAAGGAACAGGATAAAAAGCTTAGACTTGGCTAGTTTGAATGGTTTCAGCAGTTTTTCATCACAGAGGCTGTCTCTAGTTATTTAGTACCTGGACTTGGGGTGATTAGGATAGGTGTATAGTGGCTTAGGGTTTCCCAGGTGGCTCAGTGGTATAGAACCCACTGGCCAGTGCAGGAGACATGGGTTTGATCCCTGGGTCAGGAAGACCCCCTAGAGAAGGAAATGGCAACCCACTCCAGTATTCTTGCCTGGAAAATCCCATGGACAGAGGAGCCTGGAGGGCTATAGTCCATGTCTTTGCTAAGAATCAGACATGACTTAGTGAGTAAGTAAGAACAACGCAGTGGCCTGGAGTGTGAGAGCCTAATAAAGGAGCCCAATAAAGGTTGCAGGTGTGGACTTTGGGTTTGTTTGTTTGTATCTGAGCATCCTGACTCCACAACCCCAAGAGGAGGACTCCCTCCCTAGGAGGGGGGAGGTGACAAGTGAGGCAGAAGGCCAAGGTAGGGTGACTCAAACATATAATCGAATTGTCTAAGAGAAGGTGTTTTGGCATATGCATATAGGGCAGTTGTTAAAACGTCGTTTCCAGAGGCTAGAAATGTGGTTAATATGCTGAGTCAGCAGTAATATCCCACCAGGTCCTGATCACATCAAGGAAGAAAGTCCACAAATTTACCATGGCAGGTATCAGCATGGAGACTGGCAGAATACCCACAGAGAGAGCTGGTCAACCACAGCCCACATGTGTCCCAGACCAGCCATTCGAGGTGGGGCCAGCAGGTGTGTAGAGGTCACTGTGAGCTTGTGGCGGCCCCTCATCCTGCCTGTATGAGGTCATTCATTCACCCATTCATTCAGTGGCTACTGTGAACCCAGAGGTCAGCTTGGAGAGCAGAGTGGTGTGTTCAAATAAGAAAAAGGGCAGGATTAAGATGGATTGAATGTATTACTTAAAAGATGATACCTAATAAAGCGTTGCCTTGTTTATTAGGTTGGATAATATAATAAATAAGGTTAGACTATTCCTCAGTACATTGTGGCTTAGGAGGGAGGCTGTATCAGTTAGAAACAATGTGTGCTGTGTTTTTGCCAGGTAGTGGACGTGGTAATGAGTGAATCTGCATTCCCATTACAATGGCGGCATCTGTTTCTCCCAAGCCCTTGGAATATGAAGGTGGTTTGGGAACTGTGCTGGGAGGGAGCTGAACTAGAGGAAACTGAATTACAGAACTAGAAAAAAGGTCTTTCCTCGTTCCTTTTCATAAAGGATCATTTTAGAGTTAGGCACATGATATTCATCACTAACTCCTGTTGTGTTGTGGGTATCATGGTACAAGCTAAATCTTGTAAGTTTCTGTGGGCTTGACAAATGCTTGGCCTTCTTTTTAAAGTAATTACAGGACCCCCGAAGGCCCTATACACTGAAAAGAGGCTTACGGACACTTGTTACATTATTAACTGAGCAACAGCCTCAGTTCTGTCTTTAGGAGTTATTCAGTCAGTTCAGTTCAGTTCAGTTGCTCAGTCGTGTCCGACTCTTTGCGACCCCATGGATCGCAGCATGCCAGGCCTCCCTGTCCATCATCAGCTCCCGGAGTTCACTCAGACTCACGTCCATCGAGTCAGTGATGCCATCCAGCCATCTTATCCTCTGTCGTCCCCTTCTCCTCCTGCCCCCAATCCCTCCCAACATCAGGGTCTTTTCCAATGAATCAACTCTTCTCATGAGGTGGCCAAAATATTGGAGTTTTAGGTTCAGCATCAGTCCTATTTTAGCCATTTTATTATTTAGGCTGGCAAAAGCTGAAACAATTTTACACAGATACTGAGATTAAAACACTTTACCTCTTTTCTTAATTACCTTCAGCCAGTTTTGAGGGCCTATTATGGGCCAGGCACCATGTTAGACATTGAAATGCAAAGGTGAGAAAGACACAGACCTGCTCTCAAGGAGTTTATAGTACAATGAAATATACAGAAAAGACAATGATCAAAGGTAACGAAGATGGCTACTGGATTCTATGAGGTGCATTTTTGAAAACTTGGGGATGACTTTCTGGAAGAAGGGCTAATTTGATCTGCATCATAAAGGCTAGTTGGACTTAACTAGGCAAAGAGTGAAAAAAAAATGTGAAATGACCTAAAGAGAAAGCATTTAGTTCATCTGGACAGGTGGAAGCAGTACTCCTGAAATGTGAACAGTGACGCCAGCACCAGCATAAATCAGCTTCCATAGGCACTAGCAGGGGTCCTCCACCTCCAGAATCAAATGCCTGATGCTCCAAGGTGGAGCTGATGTAATAATAATAAAAATAAAGTGCACAATAAGTGTAATGGGCTTGAATCATCCCCAAACCATCCCACCTCCCAACTCCTGGTCCATGGAAAAATTGTCTTTCACAAAACTGGTACTTGGTACCAAAAATGTTAGGGGTTGCTGATATTGCCAAAGATATTCCCCAAATCTTGTGTGTGATTCACTCAAGCATATGTAATTTGGGAATGGATGGACCGAGGGTCATAGTTTACCTTTGAGACATTAAAGAATTTATTCGGTATCTCTGAGACTGTTACTTCAACTGTAAAAGGAGGATAAAAACTTCTTTGAAGAATTATAATGAAGAGTAATTGAGATAAGTATGTGGGTATTATGCATTTCCTCCTTTTTCTTTACTTCAAACAATTGCTGGAATTTCTCAGCTTTTATGACATGTTGCCTAAGTAAGAGATGTTACTAGGTTTTATCCCACTTTTTAAGTTTAGAGCAATTAATGGGAAAAAATTTTTCTTTATCTCTATGATTGCCAAAGTAAACTTTAAGACCAAGGGAGTGATAAAGTTGTTTCCCAAGTGATTCTTAGTAGCTAAGACAAGAATGTGTTACCTCAGAGGATCAAGTCATCAAAGGACAAAAGAATTACTCTGGAAAAAGATCAGAAATGACATAATGGGCAGAACTTATACTTGGCATATTTTTGGCATTTTGTGAGAATGGAAGATAGTAATAATTAATTATGACATGCTCTCTCCAAGCTAAAATGAGGCCTCAGAGTCCTTCTTAACACTGTGTTCATTAGGGAGAAGCCAAAGAAGGAGGCTCCTCTGGGGAAAGAAAGAGATTTCCACCCAGAGGTGTACTCATCAGAGATTCCCTTCCTTCTCATGGAACTGTAGTCAGCTTCCATGGAGCACCAGCCAAGGGGCCTTCTTCTCAGGTTGGTTCCTGCGTTGAAACCTTGATCAGGTAAGAAGTCAAAGCAGCTTAAGAAGAGCTTATATTATATTATGGAAATTTTTTTGTCATAGTTGTTGTTTCGGATTTTTATAAACTGGTCTGTTTTTTTTCTACTGTCTGCTAAATAAAAATCTGACTTACAAATAAAAGCCTCAAACAAATGTAAGAAAATTACAAAAGTCACAAAGTTGTTATTATGTTGCAAATCAATTTGCTAGAAGAAAATTTCCTAAGGCAAATTATGTTTTTCTTTCCTGTTGATCTATTCATTAAGGTAACAACCTTATAATTGCCTTTCTTATTCTTTGGTGAGTGATTAGAACAGATGGCAAAGTCGGCATAGCCTGACACTAATTTATAACCTGTAGTTTCAGATGACTGTGAGTCAAAATAATCCAATGATGATTCCTCTATTTCTCAGGGGACAACCACCGAGAAATTTTATAAAGCCAGAAAGTGATAGAACCTTTTGCTAGTTGTTTATAGAGTCTTCATTTTTTGAATCTTTAAGATCACAGAGAAGTCTGAGCATCCAAGAGCTGATGCTTTCAAACTGTGGTGTTGGAGAAGACTCTTTAGAGTCTCTTGGACTGCAAGGAGATCAAATCAGCCAACCCTAGAGGAAATCAACCCTGAATATTCATTGGAAGGACTGATGCTGAAGCTGAAGCTCCAATAGTTTAGCCACCTGATGCAAAGAGCTGACTCATTGGAAAAGACCCTGATGCTGGGAAAGGTTGAAGGCAAGAAGAGAAGGGGGTGACAGAGGACGAGATGGTTGGATTGTATCACTAACTCGATGGACATGAGTTTAAGCAAACTTCTGGAGATGGTGAAGGACAGGGAAGCCTGGTGTGCTGCAGTCCATGGGGTTGCAAAGAGTCAGACAGGACTGAGCAAATGAACAACAAAGGTCACACAAAGAAAGCTTGTAGTTATTATTCCCAAGTTGTTGTTATTTAGTTGCTAAATCATGTCCTACTTTTCGTGACCCCCATGGATTGTGACCCCATCAGGCTCCTCTATCCATGGGATTCTTCAGGCAAGAATACTGGAGTAGGGTGCCATTTCCTTCTCCAGGGGATCTTCCCAACCCAGGGATCGAGCCCTCATCTCCTGCATTGGCAGGCAGATTCTTTACCAATGAGCCACCTGGGAAGCCCTATTCCCAAATTAATACATTGACATATGTTCCCATGAACAAATCAGGACCTTGGGCTACTCAGAGGAATGCTGACATTATTTTCCTATATTTTTGTGGACTACATCATAATTTAATATTTTATATACTGAGAACAAGTGTAATATTCCTATATTCTAATATTCTGGTGATATACACAGTACATGACCATGTTCCTAGAGTCATGGTTTGCCTGATCTCTCATTCGCCAGGTCTGAGATGCAGCAGGATACTTTGTAACAGGTGCTGAAAACAGCACACATGCTTTGCACAATGAAAGATTCAGCCCTGATCACATGTCTGTTCAGTGTCACAATCAAGCCAGGCACCTCGCCACAGAAAGAGATTATCTAACCTCATAATTTGGATTAAATGAGATACGCAATTTACCTGATAAAGTTGAAAAGGTAAGTTTTATTTTTGAGGAATGTTGGAATATTACAAAATAAATCTGATTATTACATCTTTCACACATACCAGTTGCAAGATGTTGATGTCCAATGGAAGACTATGCTGCTGCTAAGTCACTTCAGTCGTGTCCGACTCTGTGTGACCCCATAGACGGCAGCCTACCAGGCTCCCCTGTCCCTGGGATTCTCCAGGCAAGAACACTGGAGTGGGTTGCCATTTCCTTCTCCAATGCATGAAAGTGAAAAGGGAAAGTGAAGTTGCTCAGTCGTGTCCTACTCTTTGCGACCCCATGGACTGCAGCCTACCAGGCTCCTCCATCCATGGAATTCTCCAGGCAAGAGTACTGGAGTGGGGTGCCATTGCCTTCTCCAACAGAAGACTATATCTGTGTATAAATAGCTAGGACTCATACCACTTATTGTTCATTGATTATATTTTAATTAGGTTTACAACTTTGTATCAGAGTAGAAATAGTATTTAATTTTGTTGATTTGTTTTCTTCCTGAAAGTTATCCTTCCTGTTATTATACTACATTTTTTTCCCTGTTGGTGTATAGCTGTGGGAATATTGGCAGAGGTTGATTTCCTTCTTTCCTTTCTTGTTTCCTTCCCTCCCATCTTCCTTCCTTCCATCTTCTTTCCTCCTTCCTTGCTTCCCTCCCTTCCTCTCTCTGCCTCCTTTTCCTTATCTCCCACTTTCTTTTCTCTTACTTTTCCTTTCTAGCAACAGAGACTT
>SJYW01001102.1:1824244-1837828 GCA_006410735.1 Raphicerus campestris | reverse complement strand
CTGAAGCTGAAGCTCCAATAGTTTAGCCACCTGATGCAAAGAGCTGACTCATTGGAAAAGACCCTGATGCTGGGAAAGGTTGAAGGCAAGAAGAGAAGGGGGTGACAGAGGACGAGATGGTTGGATTGTATCACTAACTCGATGGACATGAGTTTAAGCAAACTTCTGGAGATGGTGAAGGACAGGGAAGCCTGGTGTGCTGCAGTCCATGGGGTTGCAAAGAGTCAGACAGGACTGAGCAAATGAACAACAAAGGTCACACAAAGAAAGCTTGTAGTTATTATTCCCAAGTTGTTGTTATTTAGTTGCTAAATCATGTCCTACTTTTCGTGACCCCCATGGATTGTGACCCCATCAGGCTCCTCTATCCATGGGATTCTTCAGGCAAGAATACTGGAGTAGGGTGCCATTTCCTTCTCCAGGGGATCTTCCCAACCCAGGGATCGAGCCCTCATCTCCTGCATTGGCAGGCAGATTCTTTACCAATGAGCCACCTGGGAAGCCCTATTCCCAAATTAATACATTGACATATGTTCCCATGAACAAATCAGGACCTTGGGCTACTCAGAGGAATGCTGACATTATTTTCCTATATTTTTGTGGACTACATCATAATTTAATATTTTATATACTGAGAACAAGTGTAATATCCCTATATTCTAATATTCTGGTGATATACACAGTACATGACCATGTTCCTAGAGTCATGGTTTGCCTGATCTCTCATTCGCCAGGTCTGAGATGCAGCAGGATACTTTGTAACAGGTGCTAAAAACAGCACACATGCTTTGCACAATGAAAGATTCAGCCCTGATCACATGTCTGTTCAGTGTCACAATCAAGCCAGGCACCTCGCCACAGAAAGAGAGTATCTAACCTCATAATTCGGATTAAATAAGATACGCAATTTACCTGATAAAGTTGAAAAGGTAAGTTTTATTTTTGAGGAATGTTGGAATATTACAAAATAAATCTGATTATTACATCTTTCACACATACCAGTTGCAAGATGTTGATGTCCAATGGAAGACTATGCTGCTGCTAAGTCACTTCAGTCGTGTCCGACTCTGTGTGACCCCATAGACGGCAGCCTACCAGGCTCCCCTGTCCCTGGGATTCTCCAGGCAAGAACACTGGAGTGGGTTGCCATTTCCTTCTCCAATGCATGAAAGTGAAAAGGGAAAGTGAAGTTGCTCAGTCGTGTCCTACTCTTCGCGACCCCATGGACTGCAGCCTACCAGGCTCCTCCATCCATGGAATTCTCCAGGCAAGAGTACTGGAGTGGGGTGCCATTGCCTTCTCCAACAGAAGACTATATCTGTGTATAAATAGCTAGGACTCATACCACTTATTGTTCATTGATTATATTTTAATTAGGTTTACAACTTTGTATCAGAGTAGAAATAGTATTTAATTTTGCTGATTTGTTTTCTTCCTGAAAATTATCCTTCCTGTTATTATACTACATTTTTTTCCGTGTTGGTGTATAGCCGTGGGAATATTGGCAGAGGTTGATTTCCTTCTTTCCTTTCTTGTTTCCTTCCCTCCCACCTTCCTTCCTTCCATCTTCTTTCCTCCTTCCTTGCTTCCCTCCCTTCCTCTCTCTGCCTCCTTTTCCTTATCTCCCACTTTCTTTTCTCTTACTTTTCCTTTCTAGCAACAGAGACTTATTTTGCTGCTGTTTCTTGATGAGTCTATAAAGATGAATTGGTTGACATGGATACAGACTGCTATAATGTTAAGCCATAATGTGATGACTGCTTTGAAAGTGTTAACACAGTGTGCTTCTGTGATTCTCAGTGTGGTAGAGTTGATTCAAAATAAGCTCCAAGCCAGTGTTATTTAGATTATTGTCCTGGGGCCAGATTTTGTGCCCTGAGAGATATGAGAGATAGATGACACTCCTTCCAACTTAATCATGTCTCAGAAGCAAGTCTGATGAGCTGGTGGCTTGGGCCCCAGTGTGCACAGAGCAACTTTGAGTGGCTGTCCTCCCATGAAGGGACAGCAGGCTGCTGGTGGTGGGAGTGGAGCAGCTTGGGAAGACCATGGAGACTGCCATAATGCTGTGAAACAGGTCATGCACTAAGGGAGGCAGGATGCCAGGCGTTGCTTAATCTCTCAGACCCCGATTTTCTTCATCTCTCAGCAAGATATACTTTTCCTTCATATCACTTATCACAGCTCTGCAGTTAATTGTGTGATATTCAATAGTGTTGGTTGCTTTCACTAAGCCATAAGCTCCATGTATACAGGAATGGAATGTGTTCTTGTTCACCTTGGGTATCCCACTTCCTAGAACAGTCTTATATATAGTAGGTAATCAATAAATATTTACTGAAAGGACAAATAAATGAACAATAGAAAATTATTCACCTCGAAGTGTTTTTCTGAGAATTAACACGTTATAGCTACTTTTGAATGAATGAGTAATCTAAGATGCCTAGATGCTCCCTGGCTCAGAGTGTGTACTTAATAAGTGGTATGAATTTCAGGTTAACTCCTGTATTTAAGGATAAATAAATACTTAAAATTTTTTTTGATTACTTTTTGGCTTGTGTCATTCAGTGACATATCCATATCATGTCACAGAAGCCAAAATTTTCATGTGTTATCATTAGATCATATTTACTTTGAGAAACCAGGGAGAGTTTTAGGGGTATTTGGTCTTTGGCAGGTGCAGAAATTATCTGGATTAGAAGCAGAAATGCTTGTTTTATGAAGACATAGATTGACGTCAAATATTCCACAAATGAATCCTTTTACATTTCTAGTTGAACAACTTGCAATAACAAAAGCCCAGATTCCAGTCGTATGGCTTAGCAAACAACTGGGAAATATGTGTTGTAATGCAACTTTGGGGCGTCAACTTCTATTTCCCAAATCCCAGGCACTTAGACTGAAAAATCAATTCATGGAACCATCACACGGAGCACTGAAGCATTCTCTCACTGGCCCAGCAATCTTTTGGTAATGATGACTGCATAGAGAATTCTGCAGGGGACTGTCAGCTGAGCACTTTCAGCTGTCAGGACTCACAGCAGCTGGGCAATAAGTCCTTCCATCCAACGGCAGAGTCTTGGTCATTAGTGGAGGGTAGGGTGGCAGGACAGAGGGTAGTTGACTGGTGTTCCTGGTGGGTGGTGGTGACTGGCAGAGTGGCTGGTGGCTGACAATGGGTGGGGTGCACTCAACCCCTAAGTCTTCACTTAGTGCTAAGAGAAATTAGAGTAGGTATGATTTGGAAAGCTGTATACTGATGCATTCAGCCTCAAGGTAGCCATCTTTATCTTTCCTCTCCTTCTTATGACTGTTATCATCACATTTTTTTCAACGATTGGGCCAGGATGGGAGCTGGCCTGAGTCTACACACCACGTGCCCTATCCTTTACTCTCTAGTCTTCTCTCACAGTTGGTTTCCTTTGCCATGGCTCCCCTACTCCACACCCTCTTAAGTACAAAGGATTCCCATGCAGTATTTTTGCTGGTATTTCTCTTCTTTCTACATTCTCCCCTTCTGGGGGAATTTATTCAGGGACTCTTGATTCTGCTCAAGTCCCAAGAGAAAACCAAAGGCTTAGTCAAATTACTATCATTCTAGGAGAGTTTGTTTATGAACTCTCTATATAGATGTGAATGTAGTCTAAGAAAACCTCAAGGGATGGTACAGGAAGATGGGGCTGGAACATGTGTAGCTGTAACCCCTCAGGCCTGAAGGGGCAGGGATGGGAGAGGCTGTTGAAACTCAGGGTGAAAAAGGGGAGTAGGTGGAGGAGCGATGACCTTCTTTAAGAGGCATGACATAGCCTCAGATAACCTCATGGGGAGCGAACCTGGGGAATAAAGACCCTGACCTTACCTCCCTCTTTCCAGTTTCTATTGATCGAACCCAAGCGGAAGCCAGAGGGAACCATGACCCACATTCATCTGCATGGGCTAGGATCCTGGAGCAAGCAGCCACAGTTTACTGAGAGTCAATGAAAACTTGTTATAGTCTGGTTTTAGTGAACCACTGAGCAACATTAGGCTGTAGGCACTCAGATAATACAGGATACAAATGATTGTCTAAACATAGGGGGAAGCTAGATTAGTAGCGTACATTTTTACTCAGATTATTTACAAAACCTAGATTCATGTCAAAATACTTATAAAACAATTTCTCTTCCACAACTGGCTTTCACAGAAAAAAAATGTGATTATTTTTTTGAAGAGAAATGATAAGTGTACAAGAGCACAAATCCAAATAAAACTTAAAAGCCAATTTTAATGCTGGGCATCAAAATAAACAGCATGTATAAAGTCTAACAGACTGGTTCCAAATAGGAAAAGGAGTACGTCAAGGCTGTATACTGTCACCCTGTATATTTAACTTATATGCAGAGTACATCATGAGAAATGCTGGACTGGAAGAAACACAAGCTGGAATCAAGATTGCTGGGAGAAATAACAATAACCTCAGATATGCAGATGACACCACCCTTATGGCAGAAAGTGAAGAGGAACTCAAAAGCCTCTTGATGAAAGTGAAAGAGGAGAGTGAAAAAGTTGGCTTAAAGCTCAACATTCAGAAAACGAAGATCATGGCATCCAGTCCCTTTTCTTCGTGGGAAATAGATGGAGAAACAGTGGAAACAGTGTCAGACTTTGTTTTTTTGGGCTCCAAAATCACTGCAGATGGTGACTGCAGCCATGAAATTAGAAGATGCTTACTCCTTGGAAGAAAAGTTATGACCAACCTGTATAGTATATTCAAAAGCAGAGACATTACTTTGCCGACGAAGATCCGTCTAGTCAAGGCTATGGTTTTTCCTGTGGTCATGTATGGTTGTGAGAGTTGGACTGTGAAGAGGGCTGAGTGCCTAAGAATTGATGCTTTTGAACTGTGGTGTTGGAGGAGACTCTTGAGAGTCCCTTGGACTGCAAGGAGATCCAACCAGTCCATTCTAAAGGACATCAGCCCTGGGATTTCTTTGGAAGGAATGATGCTAAAGCTGAAACTCCAGTACTTTGGCCACCTCATGCGAAGAGTTGACTCATTGGAAAAGACTCTGATGCTGGGAAGGATTGGGGGCAGGAGGAGAAGGGGACGACAGAGGATGAGATGGCTGGATGGCATCACTGACTCGATGAACATGAGTCTGAATGAACTCTGGGAGATGGTGATGGACAGGGAGGCCTGGCGTGCTGCAATTCATGGGGTCTCGAAGAGTTGGACACGACTGAGCAACTGAACTGAACTGAACTGATAAAATCTAAAGGCACAGTTGGTATGGGGTGAGAGGTGGGAGGGGGTTTCAGGATTGGGAGCTCGTGTACACCTGTGGCTGATTCATGTCAATGTATGGCAAAACCAATACAGTATTGTAAAGTAGAATAAGTAAAAATAAAATTAAAAATAAATAAATAAATAATGAAAAAAAATCTAAAGGCACAGTTGGCAATTTTTTCTTTTTCTTTATGAAGGCAATGGTTTTCCAGTGGATAGAACGAGGTTTGGCTAGCAACGTTTTTCAGTTGTTATTGTTATAGCAAAAGCATTATTATTCAACTATTTTCCAGTATAAAATAAAAAAAAATTTTTTTTTTAGTGGAGTGCAGTTTATTACATGAGCAAGTCCAAAGCAGAGTCTCCTGTTAGCCAAGGACCCTGACCAGCATTTGTGAAAATCTTTTATACCCCACATGTACGTGTCCGAACCCACTCCCCAAATTCCTTGAGACTTACATAAACCAAGGAAAATACAATCCCAATAACCCCATCATTCACCTGCTATGTGCTCATGTGCTCAAACAGTCAAACAATTAGCCAATAATCAATAAACCTGAGGTTACACTCCGATAGATACAGAAAAATTTATAGCCTGTCTGGAGGAAGGGGTGATTAGTGTATGTTTTCTCTTAGGCGATGAGTAACCTAGATAGGATCTTCAAGGTTCCCCTGTCTGGAGGGGGTCTTATCCTTCTATTGCTTTCACAGGCACTAAACACAGAGTTCAGAGTCCATTGGAAAGGTGGCCAAGCGTGATCAGTGTGAACAGGCCTATAGTTCTTACCTCAAAGTTTGTACAGCCTACCTGTAGAATAAATTTTGCCTATAATGCAGCAGAACATTTCAATATCATTCAAATCTAAAGTCTCTGCATCCAGTTTACCTTACATTGGTTGTAATCTTTCTGATTTTCCGGTAAAATAAAATTTTTTAAAAAGTAAAAATTGGGGGTTGGGGGAAGAGACTAGGTCAACACTGACAGTCAAAAATCTTGTTAATAGCATGTCTCCTTGACATAAGATGATGAAAGGGGCACTTTACCTCTGTGAACTTCCTTCTCAAATTTCATAACCCCAGTTTAATCTTGAGAAAAACATCAGATTCCAATAGAGAGATATCCTACAATGTATATTGACTAATACTCAAAATTGTCAAGGTCATCAAAACAAGAAAAATGTAACCATCACAACCAAGAGAAGCCTAGAGAGACACAACAAGTATATGTAATGTGGCCCTGGGTCCAGGGTCTTAGATGGGGTCTTGGAACAGGAAAAAGGACTTTAAGTTAAAACTAATGAAATCTGAATAAATGTGGGTAGTATATCACTATATCAGTATTGTTCCATGTACCAATATTTGCTCAATGTGTGTATATTATAGTGTAACAGTGTTTAATTTTATACAGTATGACAATATAATGTAATAATATATCAATTTAGCTTAATGTATTTATATTGTAATGATGTATTCCTGTTGGCTCATTAACTGTGACAAGTATATCATGCTAATGCAAGATGTTAACAAATAAGAGAAACTCTGTGGGAAGGAGGAATATGTGGGAATCTGTGACCACAACTGACTTAGCAGCTCCCTCCCTCTGTGAAATCTTCAAAGTTTATAGCCTGAAAGGTTGCTTTTGAAAACTCCACTGATAGTCTTATGAGGATTCTTTCGTGGGTGAGTTCTTCTCTTGGTGATTTCAAAATTCTTTCTTGTTCTTTGATCTTGGAAAATTTGGTTATAATGTTGTTGTTGCTCAGTCACTAAGTCATGTCCAACTTATTGTGACCTCATGGACTGCACTACGCTAGGCTTCCCTGTCCTTCACCATCAACAATGATTTTGGAGCCCAAGAAAATAAAGTCTGTCACTGTCCATTGTTTTCCGATCTATTTGCCATGAAGTGATGGGAACAGATGCCATGATCTTTGTTTTTTGAATGTTGAGTTTTAAGCCAGCTTTTTTACTTTCCTTTTCACTTTCATCAAGAGTCTCTTAAGTTCCTATTCGCTTTCTGCCATAAGGGTGTTGTCATCTACATATCTGAGGTTATTGATATTTCTCCCTGCAATCTTGATTCCAGCTTGTGCTTCATCCAGCTCGGCATTTCACATGATGTACTCTGCATTTAAGTTAAATAAGCAGGGTAACCATATACAGCCTTGACTTACTCCTTTCCTAATTTGGAACAAGTCTGTGTTCCATATTCAGTTCTGACTGTTGCCTCTTGACCTGCATACAGGTTTCTCAGGAGGCAGGTAAGGTGGTCTGGTGTTCCCATCTCTTTTAAGAATTGTCCACAGTTTGTTGTGATCCACACAGTCACTCCCTAAACAGACTGTGTGGGCCTTAGAGGACTTTGATTTCTCCTTGACTCAGGGCTAAAGCAAGCTGAGTTTCAGCTCTACCAAAATTCAACTCTGGTTCTGGCTTCAACTATATAGGCATTGTCTTCTGCAAGCAAAGAAGATGGCATAGCAGGCATGCCAAGACATTGGCTTCCTGCTGAGATATTTCACCTCTGCACTCGTTTGGAGTATTTATTCTAGGAAAAAGTGCTCTCCAGTTCTCTACTCTAGTGGAACTTCTGGGTAATCCTCACACCCTGTACAGGGCTCAGAGGATTGACCCCCATGTTACACACAACCTTTCCTCCAACAAGAGAGTTACAGGGTCATGCTTGCTTTATTTTCCCCTCTTTGCAATGCTGTTTAATAGGGTTCAGAAAAGAATAATCAAGAAAAGATGAAGAAGCTCCATGAGGAATGTACTGGGGTTGGACTAAATGTTCCATTACAGCATGAGAGATTTTAGTTAATCAGAGAAAAGTTGTGAACTACGAGTAAATCACTTCTGGAACTTCCCTGGTGGTCCAGTGGTTAAGAGTCTGCATTGCAGTACACGGGAACGTGGGCTTGATCCCTAGTCAGGGAACTAAGATCCCATGTACCACAGGGCAGTTAGGCCCGGTCACTGCAAACAGAGAGCAGCCCATGTGCTGTAGCTAGAGAAGTCCACACACCACAACAAAGGATCTCACAAGCTACAGCTAAGAACTAACATAGCCAAATCAATCAATAAAAGTTTAAAATCATTTTTTTAAGAAGAGTAAAAGGCTTCTAATGACAGTCACAAGTTCTCCTTTCCCGGAATTCTCCAAGACAAAAGCAAAATGCTTTAGATTTTACTTGTTTCAGACATTTCTCTGCCCTAAAGTGGCAGAAAAATGGAGAAAATATGTCCTGAGTACTTCCAACAAGCATGCCCTGAGTTTTGAATTCATGTCAAGGACAATTATAAGCACCAGAATCCAAAGGTAAATAAGTCATTGCTCTTAAAATCAAAAGAAGTCATAAAAATCAATCGATTAATCAGACAATGCTATCTCTTGGTGATAAATTCAAGCTGATTTGGGCCACATAAGATAAGTTTTACTTCTACTTTAGTGTAAGAGTAGAAAAGCATCATCAAGGCTGCAATATTTGAACTAGCATGTGAGAATATGAATGATGCTACCTAAAGTAGCAAGCCATATAGACAATAAATGATGGAAAAGTCAGTGGAAGGCGTTATCACTGAAGAGTAAAGACAGATTTCATTAACCCATCCTAGAGAGAAAGGCAGAATTTGGATGAATGAAAAGACCAGAGATCTGTGATGTGGTTTTGAGGATTAACCTGAACACACTGGGGGAATAGATTGTTCCTTCTAGCACAGGTAATGGGGAGAGGCCTGAGGGAATTTATTCCTACAGTCTCTTTCCCATGTCCACCTCATGGGGTGGTGATGATCTAGAAATGTGAAAATAGGGAAAGAGAGATTGTTGAAACATAAAATTTTAATCCGCATACAGTTTACCCCAGTCTTGTCTAGAAGATATTTTATAGCAGACATGGCCACAAACGAAGAATGTCAGACAAATGAGACTGTGGGCTTGTTGCGAGAACAAGCCATTATATACTGTTAGATAAGAACAATGTTAGTGACTTTTGCATGTGGCGTGCTATGCTGTGCTTATTTGCTCAGTCCTGTCTGACTCTTTGCAACCCCATGGACTGTAGCCCGCCAGGCTCCTCTGCCCATGCGGGTTCTCCAGGCAAGAATACTGGAGTGGGTTGCTATGTCCTCCTTCAGGGGATCTTCCCAACCCAGGGATTGAACCCAGGACTCCCACATTGCAGGTGGATTCTTTACCATCTGGGCCACCAGGGAACCCCAAGAATACTGGAGTGGGTATTCTATCCCTTCTCCAGGGAATCTTCCTACCCCAGGAATCAAACCAGGGTCTCCTGCATTGCATGCGGATTCTTTACCATACCTGTCACTAAAAGGTTTAAATTTGATCAATATTTATTTGTATCCCATCACTATAAAATTGTATTTCTCTCTAAGCCTCTGTTATAATCAGAGGAAAGATCCTTCTTGTAACAAAGAAAGATTTTTAAATAGTTCTCCAAACGGTTGACATATAATCTTTAGACATATAATCTTTACGCTGACATTTAATCTTTAGACTAAAATACATTTACTAGAATGTTGTCATATAAAATTGTGTTCACTTGAGCTTACTCTGGAGAAGGCAATGGCACCCCACTCCAGTACTCTTGCCTGGAAAATCCCATGGATGGAGGAGCCTGGTAGGCTGCAGTCCATGGGGTCGCGAAGAGTCGGACACGACCAAGCGACTTCCCTTTCACTTTTCACTTTCATGCACTGGAGAAGGAAATGGCAACCCACTCCAGTGTTCTTGCCTGGAGAATCCCAGGGACGGGGGAGCCTGGTGGGCTGCTGTCTATGGGGTCGCACAGAGTCGGACACGACTGAAGTGACTTAGCAGTGAGCTTACGCATCACTTTTGCTATTTATTAATTTATTATGGTGTTACTAGTTTTGGTAAACTCTGTTACTGTTGTTCATTGTTCAGTGGATAAGTCGTATGTGACTTACTGTGAACCCATGTACTGTAGCATACCAGACTTCCCTGTCTTCACTATTTCCTGGAGTTTGTGCAAACTCATGATAATTGAGTCAGTGATGCCATCCAACCATCTCCTCCTCTGTCACCCCCTTCTCCTGCCTTCAATCTTTTCCTGGCATCAGGGTGTTTTCTAATGAGGCAGCTCTTCAAATCAGGTGGCCAAAGTATTGGAGCATCACCTTCAGCATCAGCTCTTCCAATGATTATTCAGGGTTGATTTCCTTTAGGATTGACTGGTTTGATCTCCCTGCTGTCCAAGGGCCTCTCAAGAGTCTTCTTCAGCACCACAGTTCGAAAACATCAATTCTTTGGTGCTCAGCCTTCTTTGTGGTCCAACTCTCACATCTGTACATGACTACTATAAAAACCATAGCTCTGTGATAACTTTCTTAAAAATAGGCAGAGAGCCGAAGGCATTTATCCCCTTTGAAAATGAGTTCACAGGTCAAATCCAGTGCTTTCAGACTAACTTTCAATCACAACTCAGAATTTGCAGTCAGAGTAGATTCCGAAGGCCTAGGAAGAGTAAATGACTAGGGTGTGTGATCAACTAACTGTGAGCAGAACATACTCAGAATGTTCTGCATGTGGTAACATGTTTCCAAGATTGTTATCCACGTGCTTAAGACAAAATGAGGGTTTTCCTCATAGCTTAGTTGGTAGAGAATCTGCCTGCAATGCAAGAGACCCGGGTTTGATTCCTGGGTTGGGAAGATCAAGCCAGGGGGAAGATCCCTTGGAGATGGAAATGGCAGCCCACTCCAGTATCCTTGCCTGGAAAATCTCATGAACAGAGGAGCCTGGCAGGCTACAGTCCATGGGGTTGCAAGACGAGTCAGACATAACTTAGTGACTAACCACAACCACCAAGACAAAATGAACTGAGCTGGAACTTTTCAGTTCTGATCCTGACTGCTCACTCATCAATGCGGGTAAATCTCTGGATAAAACTTGGATAAATATTGTAATATCTTGAAAAGATTTCTGAAGTTCAGTGATGTTCTAAAATGCCATAATTCCTTGATTGTTTCATTTTCTTGGGATGGATAGAATATATTTTCAGGGTGGATTTTTGGTTTTGAGAGCAGCCCACTGATATGAAACTGAATGCAACTAACTAGTGCTTACAGAGAATGAGACCATGATTCTGTCACTATGCTCTAACAGATTGTTTTCAAATATATCTGATAGTTCAGAGAAAGTCATTAATTGACTCGCAGATTTGTACCATAATCTCTGATTCCTCAGGCAACAATACAATGAGTTGCTCAATTTTAAACTGGGGTGGGCAAAAAAGATGCCTTTGGGAAATTTAGTATTGTCATTTTTATGAAACTAAACAAAAAAATTTTTTGTGGTATTAAATTTACAAACTGAATGTTTCATGTTCAACTCCAAACACATTTAGACTTGGTTTCAATAGATTCAGAGCCCACATGTGTCTCAGAGATAATTTAATACCATATTTCATTTAATGTTCGCTTACACGGTCAGCTTTTGCCACACTTCCAAGTTAGCGTTCTAAATTGATTCAGAAGAATTAATCTTCAAACACTCTTGCCTCCTTCTGCCAGCTGGTCCCTTTGTAGGTTCTTTGGAAGATACTGGGCCGGTAAAGAATAAAGGTCTTACTTTGTTAAGTGGTTATCCTATCATCAGAAGATCAAAACAGACTGTAGTCAATTTTCAGACCAATCAATGGAAACTCCTTGGGTATAAATGGGCAATATGATAGCTATTTGAGAGTGAGAAAACTAAGGAATAATTTATTTGGTTAAAGTTTCTTTACTTGTGAAAATGATTGTTTCTTTTTAGGCTGTGTAATCAGGATAATGTTTTAAAACATGTTTGTAAGGTAAATGTTTACTCTGCTGGAAAAAGAATCCTTCTAAATCATCGTGAGTAGAAGATGTTTAGCATTAAGCATTAGGCATGGGTGTTCTCTTTTCTCTTTATATAGTCATAACTACCATGCTAGGTCATGTGGAAAAAAAATGTTCAAGATTTTATTTGTGCTGTAAGTGGCTCCTTTGAAATGAGTTGAATATTTTTCTTCTTGTGGAAAAAAGTTAGAATGAAGAATAATTCATTAATTTGTCTCCAACAAGTTCTTCCAGTCATACTGTTGCATATAATAGTACATATTAACACTTGTACTCCAATGACGAATGTTTCTTGGAGGAAGGATTGGGAAACGGTGTAATAAGGGCAGGCTTAAGGAAATGTGCCTGTCCTCAATTCTTTAAAAATTTCCTAGGAGTCCTGTTTTGTTCCTACTAAATTGGAATAAAACATTTAATTTGTAAATTAATAAAATATGGGAATAAATGAGGGAAAATGAGCTTTGAGGATGAATATTGCCTGTGTTAATTAGGTCCAGTCAGGAAAACAGAAACCAACTTAGGTATTTCAAGTAGAGAGGAATTAATGCAGGGAGTTGGCCACAATTACAGGTTGGAAGGATGGACAAGCAAATAATAACAGGGCATGTTACCCAGACTTCAGGTGCCACCCCTGTTAACTGCTAATGCAATGGCTGCTGGTGGGACCCTGATGCTGAACTGCTGCTGTTAATTCCAGAGATACTACCAGGAGGTAAGAAGAGATGGCAATGTCCTAGTTGGGCATCCAAAGATCCACAAAAAGGCATCTGTGCAGAGTGCGTTGGAAGAGTGCTCTGATGATCAACTAGGGCGTGATGGCTCTGAATTTCTTATAGATGAGAAGTACTAAAGGAGGTAGACTCAATGATGACTGAGTTCAGTTCAGTCACTCAGTCATGTCCAACTCTTTGAACCCCATGAACTGCAGCACATCAGCCTTCCCTGTCTATCACCAGCTCCTGGAGTCCACCCAACCCATGTCCATCGAGTTGATGATGCCATCCAATCATCTCATCCTCTGTCATCCCCTTCTCCTACTGCCCTTAATCTTTCCTAGCATAGGGCCTTTTCAAATGAATCAGCTCTTTGCATCAGGTGGCCAAAGTATTGGAATTTCAGCTTCAACATCAGTCCTTCCAATGAACACCCAGGACTGATTTCCTTTAGGATGGACTGGTTGGATCTCCTTGCAGTCCAAGGGACTCTCAGGAGGCTTCTCCAACACCACAGTTCAAAAGCATCAATTCTTCGGTGCTCAGCTTTCTTTATAGTCCAACCCTCACATCCATACATGACCACTGGAAAAACCATAGCCTTGACTAGACGGACCTTTGCTGGCAAAGTAATGTCTCTGCTTTTTAATATGCTGTCTAGGTTGGTTATAACTTTCCTTCCAAGGAGTAAACGTTTTTTAATTTCATGGCTGCAATCACCATCTGCAGTGATTTTGGAGC
>SJYW01001102.1:1774262-1791036 GCA_006410735.1 Raphicerus campestris | reverse complement strand
CCATGGACTGCAGCCTACCAGGCTCCTCCATCCATGGGATTTTCCAGGCAAGAGTACTGGAGTGGGGTGCCATTGCCTTCTCCCTTGGTGTGTCACTATTAACTAAACTCCACTCTATATTGAATGGCACCAGTTTTGCCTTTAAAGTCCTCTTTCTGCTCCAAGACTCAGTCCAGGAGATCACACTGCATTTAGTTGTCTCCTCTGGTCTTCCCTTGTTTTTCATAACCTTGATCATCTTAAGTAAGCACTTAAGTAGGTATCCTGTAGAATGTCTCCCAATCTGGATTTGACTGATAGTGTATTATGATTAGACTTTCAGTTCAGTTCAGTCGCTCAGTCGTGTCCGACTCTTCACGACCCCATGAACTGCAGCATGCCAGGCCTCCCTGTCCATCACCATCTCCCTGAGTTTACTCGGACTCACGTTCATCAAGTCAGTGATGCCAGCCAGCCATCTCATCCTCTGTCGTCCCCTTCTCCTCCTGCCCCCAATCCTTCCCAGCATCAGAGTCTTTTCCAATGAGTCAACTCTTCGCATGAGGTGGCCAAAGTACTGGAGTTTCAGCTTTAGCATTAGTTATATATTTTTAGGAGAAGTCTCCTTACAACATGTCAGGGGGTATGTGATAACTACACAACAGCTCTGTTGATGTTAATCTTGATCACCTGGTTAAGGTAGTATTTGCCAGGCTTCTCTGATACAAAATTAATATTTATCTCTTCCTCCATTCTATTATTTGAAAACGAGTCATTAAGTATAATCTACCCTCAAAGGGAAAAGAAGGAGGGTAAGAATTAACCTTGGACTCCTGGAAAGGGGAATATCTCTATATATTATTTGGAATTTTTCTGTAAAGAAGATTTGTCTCTTCTCCCACATATTATTCAATTATTTATATCAATGTAGATTCATACATCTTTATTTGATACTTTGGATTATAATTAAGTCCTATGTTATTTATTTTGTTTCTCAAAATTCTCCAGCTTTGGAAAATCAGGGAAATTTCTAATGGGATGAAAAAGGGTATTTTTTACAGCACTCTGAATAAGTAGGAAGAAAAATGAGCTTTGCATTTCACTGCAGAGCTATTATGGACTGTCCAGTGAGTTCTGGGAAATCACTGCCCATAATCTCTATGGTTATGTTCTGTCTTTCCAAACTTTTCCTCTACAGCTATAATCCCAGTGTTCCAAGGCAGAGAGTGATGAAGCTGACCAGGATGTGCTGGTGCTGGTGACGATCTTTATCCTGAGTACTGCCCCCTATCACATGGTGCAGCCGGTGCACTTACAGGTGGAGCAGCCCTCACTGGCTTTCTATCTGAGATATTACCTCTCCATCTGTCTCAGCTATGCCAGTAGTAGCATCAACCCTTTACTCTACATCCTGCTGAGTGAAAACTTCCAGAAATGCCTGTCTCAAGTACAAAGGAGAGGGAAATCAACAATATGGAAAACATCTTGAAACAAAGCTTTGAGGAGAGTACACGGATCATAAAAGTCTAGACAGTACCATTTTTTTTTAGATTCTGTATATATGTGTTAATATACAAAACTTGTTTTTCTCTTTCTGACTTACTTCACTCTGTATAACAGACTCCAGCTTCATCCACCTCACTAGAACTGACTCAAATGCATCCTTTTTATGCCTGAGTAATATTCCATCATATCTGTGTACCACACTGCCTTATCCATTCATCTGCTGATGAACATCTCGTTTGCTTCTATGTCCTGGCTATTGTTAACAGTGCTGCTAAGAACACTGTCGTACATGTGTCTTTTTCAGTTCTGGTTTTCTCAGGGTATATGCCCAGTAGTGAGACTGCTGGTCATATGGTAGTTTTATTCCTAGTGTTTTAAGGTACTGTTGAACCTATTTGCACAGCAGGAGGAGATACAGACGTAAAGAACAGACTTTGGATGCAGCCGGGGAAGGAGAGGGTAGGACGAACCGAGAGAGCAGCCCTGACATATGTGTGCTGCTGTGTGTGAGATAGCTAGCTAGTGGAAGGCAACCAAGAGGGGTGGGACGGGGGTGCGCGTTGGGGGAGAGGTTCAGGAGGGAAGGGACATATGCGTACTTGTGGTTGATTCATGTTGTATGGCAGAGGCCAACATGATATTGTAAAGCAATTATCCTCCAATTAAAATTTTTTTTAAAAATAGAAAAAAAAAGTCCAGACAGGCTTGCCTATGTTATTGGTATTATTAGAAAGAGCAGCTTAAACAGTGTGCTTGTGGTCCACGATTCTTGTGTCCCTGTGACTCAGAAGCAGTGCTGTAACCACTCAAATGCAGTGAGTTTAATATGCTAAACTTAGTGACACATAAAATAATTGTCTGTGTAGACATTAGGAAGTGTGATAGTCAAAGAGACCAGAGTTCCATGCCTGTGAATGTTATTCCCAGTATCTTATAAACTTGTCACTGACGGATATGGCCATCCCTGATCATCAGGTGAAAACTCACCAAGGAAATTGACCTTGCCATGTACACTATGGCCTCACTGTAACAGTGCCCTTGAGGTTCCTAAGAGGGGAGCACTTTACAGTGAGACCTGAAATTTGGCCATTTTTAAAATCTATAAAAATGTCAATTTCATGTGGTCTAATCTAATGCCTTCAATAATCAGCCGTATCTGTTAGCATGACCATAAGCATGTAATGAACACATATAACAAGTAAGATTGCATCTGTGCTAAGTCACTTCAACTGTATCCAACTCTTTGCGACCCTATGAACTGTAGCCTGCCAAGCTCCTCTGTCCATGGGATCCTCCAGGCAAGAATACTGGGGCAGGTTGCAGCCCCTTCCTCTAGGGAATCTTCCCGACCCAGGGATCAAACTCACATCTCTTGCATCTCCTGCATTGACAGGAAGGGTCTTTACCACTACCGCCACCTCAGAAACCCTAACGTGTAAGATTCCATGTGACACACCTGTGAGGTTAAGTATCACCTCAGTTTACTCAGGCTCAGAAAGGTTAAGCAGTGGTTATAACACTGCACAGCACATGAGAGCTAGACTGACATCCAGGTCTACCTGTTTCTTCTTACTGCACCCCTCGGCAACCTGTACCCATCATTTTGAAGAGAGCCAATACTTGGGTTTTATTGTTGTTAGGTTTTTTGCTTTCTCCTACACCCCTGCAGGAAAAGAACTAAGCCTGAAAGAAATCAGTTCATATTCTTAAAGAAATAAGTTTATGCATATATTTTGTATTTAGCTTTGTTCTCTTATCTACAAGTGATAGAGACCAGCATCTGCATTATATTTGGGCTTCCCTAGTGGCTCAGGCAGTAAAGAATCTTCCTGCAATGCAGGAGACCCCAGTTAGATTCCTAGGTCAGGAAAATCCCCTGGAGAAAGGAATGGCAGCCCACTCCAGTATTCTTGCCTGGAAAATTCCATGGAGACAGGAGCCTGGCAGGCTACAGTCCATGGGATTGCAAAGAGTCGGACACAACTGAGTGAGTTTCACTTTCACTTTTCAGGATATTAAGCCCACTCAGGCACATTCTCTTTAGGTTAGAGTGAATATTTGGTCAAGACTGCAGAAAGTAATGAGCTTTTAATCTCATAGATGTTCATTATGTCTGTATTTTCCTTTTTTGATTTGTATAAAATATGTCCTTTGATATAGTAAGAAAAAATGCTTTTAAAGCCAACACTCTCAACAAAGGTAAATATTTTATTTTATTTGGGGCTGAATCTGTAAGCCCATCTCCTTTGTCTGAATACTTAAAACTGCTTGCTCCATGGCCTTAAAACTGATGCTAATTTTTAATAATGATCAGCCCTTTATATAAAAGAGTCATGGAAACCAGATTTTTAATAACCTGATCTCCACTTTTATATCTCAGTTATCAAGACAGATAACTTTTAACCCAATGTACTTGGTTCTAGATCTTTTAGAGACCATTTTGAAACAAGGTAATATCCAAATGCATATCTGGATGAAAGGTTGTATAAACAGTGTGAGAACTACAAACACAGACAGGTCATATCTGAGATATATTTCAGTTCTGTAACTGAGATCTAGAGAGCCCCACACAAAGGCTGGGTGTTCTTTTTTAGTTTTCTTCAAAAGCTGTGCTGTGGCTACAATTCCTGGAACCTTCTTTCTCGATTCTCTAAGCAATCAGGGTTCAGTGAATAATCCTGACACTGAAGACCCAACACAATGGGTCTTATAAATAAACAGGGTCTGTCACCATAAACAGAAGTTATTATTTGATAATTGAAAAGCAATGGAAGAGTTTACCACCATTGTCTTTATAATATGGAAAATATATGATTCTAAAAATGTAAATGGCTTTAAACCAACAGACATTTTTCTAATAAAATTTCCAATATGCCTCACATAAGTCCAGTATATAAAGTGGTCAGTGAATTATTTTAATTTAAATTTATTACAAGTTATATTAAAAAGTTAGCACTTAAAGTATAAAACAAAAAAGCANCATATTGTTGATTTCCCTCTCCTTTGTACTTGAGACAGGCATTTCTGGAAGTTTTCACTCAGGAGGATGTAGAGTAAAGGGTTGATGCTACTACTGGCATAGCTGAGACAGATGGAGAGGTAATATCTCAGATAGAAAGCCAGTGAGGGCTGCTTCACCTGTAAGTGCCCCAGCTGCACCATGTGATAGGGGGCAGTACTCAGGATAACGATCGTCACCAGCACCAGCACATCCTGGTCAGCTTCATCACTCTCTGCCTTGAAACACTGGGATTATAGCTGTAGAGGAAAAGTTTGGAAAGACAGAACATAACCATAGAAATTATGGGCAGTGATTTCCCAGAACTCACTGGACAGTCCATAATAGCTCTGCAGTGAAATGCAAAGCTCATTTTTCTTCCTACTTATTCAGAGTGCTGTAAAAAATACCCTTTTTCATCCCATTAGAAATTTCCCTGATTTTCCAAAGCTGGAGAATTTTGAGAAACAAAATAAATAACATAGGACTTAATTATAATCCAAAGTATCAAATAAAGATGTATGAATCTACATTGATATAAATAATTGAATAATATGTGGGAGAAGAGACAAATCTTCTTTACAGAAAAATTCCGAATAATATATAGAGATATTCCCCTTTTCAGGAGTCCAAGGTTAATTCTCACCCTCCTTCTTTTCCCTTTGAGGGTAGATTATATTTAATGACTTGTTTTCAAATAATAGAATGGAGGAAGAGATAAATATTAATTTTGTATCAGAGAAGCCTGGCAAATACTACCTTAACCAGGTGATCAAGATTAACATCAACAGAGCTGTTGTGTAGTTATCACATACCCCCTGACATGTTGTAAGGAGACTTCTCCTAAAAATATATAACTAATGCTAAAGCTGAAACTCCAGTACTTTGGCCACCTCATGCGAAGAGTTGACTCATTGGAAAAGACTCTGATGCTAGGAAGGATTGGGGGCAGGAGGAGAAGGGGACGACCAAGGATGAGATGGCTGGCTGGCATCACTGACTCGATGAACGTGAGTCCGAGTAAACTCAGGGAGATGGTGATGGACAGGGAGGCCTGGCATGCTGCAATTCATGGGGTCGTGAAGAGTCGGACACAACTGAGCGACTGAACTGAACTGAAAGTCTAATCATGATACACTATCAGTCAAACCCAGATTGGGAGACATTCTACAGGATACCTACTTAAGTGCTTACTTAAGATGATCAAGGTTATGAAAAACAAGGGAAGACCAGAGGAGACAACTAAATGCAGTGTGATCTCCTGGACTGAGTCTTGGAGCAGAAAGAGGACTTTAAAGGCAAAACTGGTGCCATTCAATATAGAGTAGAGTTTAGTTAATAGTGACACACCAAGGGAGAAGGCAATGGCACCCCACTCCAGTACTCTTGCCTGGAAAATCCCATGGATGGAGGAGCCTGGTAGGCTGCAGTCCATGGGGTCGCTGAGGGTCGGACAGGACTGAGCGATTTCACTTTCACTTTTCACTTTCACACATTGGAGAAGGAAATGGCAACAACTCCAGTGTTCTTGCCTGGAGAATCCCAGGGATGGGGAAGCCTGGTGGGCTGCTGTCTATGGGGTCGCACAGAGTTGGACACGACTGAAGTGACTTAGCAGCAGCAACATACCAATGCCATTTTCTTTGTTTTGACAAATGCATCATGGTAAGATGTTAAAGGGGAAACTGGGTGAGGAATATATGGAAACTCTCTGTACTATTTTTGCATCTTTTCTGTAAATTTAAATGTATTCTAAAATTTAAAAATACTTAAAATTTCCAAATTTTGTCCTGTTATGTCATATTTAGACATTTCATAGAGATTTCTCTGGGACATGACTGAAACAGATGAATAAGCCTGGAGAATATTATAAAATAAAAGCATGGTAGCTGAAAGTCATTCTAAGATAGTGATTCTTCTGCAGCTTATCAGAGTAGGCACCATTATTCCTCTAACTTATTGCATCTGAAGGATAACTGGACAGTATGAACGTTGTTTCATAAGATGCTCTTAACATTTCTGAGGAAAGTATTAGGAGCAAAGTGATCTGATTTGGAGCACTGTTTTAAAAGAGCTTGAGTATCCTCTCCAGCTGTCAATGTCATAATATTCCATATGCTTCCTTTTCAACCTTTCCACCAACTCAGCTCCCCATGATACATTTAGAAACTAATTTTTTTCCTGTAACTGTGGCTGCTTCCTGTTTCCATTCTAAATAGTCTACTTATAAAATAATATAATATATCCAAAGAATTTAAAGAATTCAATAAAAATGTCATGGGCCAATAGACCACCTAAACCTCTGGTACCAGGTTCTGCCACAAATTTTGACTAATGGTGGTAAAATTGTTCACATATTCTTTTTTTTAAAAAAATCTTTACCATGTTAAGTGTCATGTATGGGGAAACCCAGCAACTTGTCTTTTCAAAAGAAATACAGTAATATATTCTAAAGACAAATTTTAATAATGGTCTTTCACCTAACATATAATCACTGACTCATTTGAACAACTTGATATATACAATTTCAGTGGAAAACAATTTAGATTTATTCATATAGCTTTAGAGATAAGTTTATTTAAAGGTGGACTTCCCCAGTGGGTCAGTGGTAAAGAATNTGGTCTTTAACCTAACATATAATCACTGACTCATTTGAACAACTTGATATATACAATTTCAGTGGAAAACAATTTAGATTTATTCATATAGCTTTAGAGATAAGTTTATTTAAAGGTGGACTTCCCTAGTGGGTCAGTGGTAAAGAATCAACCTGCCAGTGCAGGAGACGTGGGTTTGATCCCTGGGTTGGGAAGATCTCCTGGAGAAGGAAATGGCAACCTACTCCAGTATTCTTGCCTGGAAAATTTCATGGACAGAAGGAGCCTGGTGGGCTATAGTCCATGGGGTCACAAAAGAGCCAGACACAACTTAGTTACTAAATGGCAGACAACAACAAATATTTAAAGATCCTTCCTAAGTTTATTGTCTTTAGGTGAGTTTTTGGCTTTATTTAGTCCTAATTGACTTTATTCTAAGTATTCAAATATTAATGAAATCCTGCTTCTCTACACTAAAAACGTCACAAAAATGAAAAGACTATAAATTATACACAATATCTAGGATCTTTACATATGTACACAACTCTGTAAAATGTACAAATAAAACATTTAAATAACAGTGCTGATGACAAACATACATTTTTATGAAACCATTACATCTGTCATTTCAATATTTATCACTGAGAGATCCTCAAATCTCAGAACATGACTTATTTTCATGACTGAAAATAAGTCTTCAGAATATGACTTACTTTCTGCTTCAGAATATGACTTATTTTCTGAAAATGCCTTATATAGACATTAATGCCCATATGTCTGAGCTTGGCATCTTTCAAGTGACTGTTGCTTAAGTTTCTTTTGTAGATATCTTAGATTTCTGAATTGTTCTTTTAGCAAATAAGGCATACACTTACCATCTGGCATCCTTATTCTGTTGATATATGTCCCAGGTATAGCATAAAATTAAAATATAGCACATCAAAATCAAGGGCAAAGGGAAAAAGAAACTTGTTTTCATCAAATACAGAGTATACCTATAAAATGAGAGAGAGGACATGACTGTTACATTCACAATGCTAGAACTGACTTTCACGGTTTATTATTCTCTGATTTCTCAGGGCCCAGAATAACAGTGCTTGGAGCAAAAGTTAAGGATCTCTGTGTCCTTTCACATCCAGAGGTGTGAAGTTATGCTTTTCATTATTCACAGACAACGACTCTTCCCTCATTAGCCCTTCTCAGCAGCCAACGCTACTGAGTACAGAACTAGTGACTGTGCTTATTACTATTATTATATTTAGTGTTATTAACAACAAGAGGCCATAGGTGGCATTTGTTCTGTAGCAGGCGCTGTTCTGGGAGCTTTACTTATTTTAACCCACTGAATCTGTGCATCCCCATGAATACAATGCCAGTAACAGCTTCGTGTTGCAGAAGAGGAAACTAAGGCACAGGTTACTAGCTGAGTAAATTAGGTGGCTTGCCTAAGGTTACTCACATAGTAAGTGTCAGAGGTGAGATTTGAACCCAGTGGTAACCGAGGCTCCAGATGGCCTCTCAATGGGCACTCAGGAGGTGGGTGTGCATGCTTACTTGCTCAGTCTTTCTTACTCTTGTGACAGCATGCACTGTAGCCTCCCAGGCTCCTCTGTCCACGGGATTCTCCAGTCAAGATTACTGGAGTGGGCTTTCATTCCCTTCTCCAGGGGAATCTTCTCTACCCAAGGATTGAACCCAGGTCTCCTGCAGACTCTATCTTCTGAGCCACCAGGGAAGCCCCAGGAGGACCTGTTGTCAAATCAGCTATTACTTCTCTATTCTCCACCATGGGGAGCTCTTGCGTGTGCCACTCCGTTTCTGCATAGACACCAGGTGTCCTTCCTGGCAGAACTCTGGGGTCCTGTGCTGTCTGCTATGCTTGGTTGCTCAGTCATGTCCAGCTCTTTGTGACCCCATGGACTGTAGCCCTCCAGGCTCCTCTATCCATACAGGCAAGAATAATGGAGTGGGTTGCCATGCCCTCCTCTAGGGGATCTTCCCGACCCAGGGATCAAACTCAGGTCTCCCACATTCTAGGCAGATTCTTTACCGTCTGAGCCACCAGGAAAGCCCAAGAACACTGGGAGTGGATAACCTATCCCTTCTCCAGGGGATCTTCCCGACCCAGGAATTGAATCCTCCTGCATTGCAGGCGAATTCTTTACCAGCTGAGCTACCAGGGAGGCTCTGGAAGAAGGCAACCCGGATTGGGTGGGTGTGGACAGGGTGGCAGAGAAAGAGCTCTGGGACCACAGGACTTCTGAACACAGCACACTAGTCCCAGCCTTTTGTTCATCTTGAGGACTTAATTCTGAGAGAAACAATAGAGTCTGAAACCTCAGAATATATACCCTTACTATAGCCAACATTAAGAAGCAGAAACAGCTATAGGTGCAAAATAGTTAGTCTCTGTTTATTTGACACAGGCCGAAGTCTTGTAGTCATGTGGTGAGCTTCAGGTCCTGCCCTCCTTTTAGACAAGTGGGGCCCAGGTTAATCTATCAGCCCACCATGATTAAACATCACTTTACCTTGAGATGGGCTGATGGTTTCTGTCTGTGAGTGGAGCCAGTACTGGAGTGAGAAATAGCAAATACATAATCATGGTATTAATTTTACTGTTGCATTCCTCTGGAAATTTCTTGCTGCTGAATTTTGGCCTTGNGGCTGATGGTTTCTGTCTGTGAGTGGAGCCAGTGCTGGAGTGAGAAATAGCAAATACATAATCATGGTATTAATTTTACTGTTGCATTCCTCTGGAAATTTCTTGCTGCTGAATTTTGGCCTTGTCAGGCCTCTGGCTCCATCCCTCTCAGGCTGTGTCTATGTGATGCAGAAATGACTTCTCTATTTGACAAGTGGTGGTATGGGAAAAAGGAATCTGCCAGGCTGACCTGCCATAATGTATGTAAAAAGCACCAGTACAGTACCTGGCCCTTAGCAGGAGATCGAAACATTTCAGTTAGGGATTCCAAATGCTCTGTTGAAAGTTTCAACTAGAAAAATTTTGACCTGGGTTCAATCCCTGCTCCAGGGAAATCCCACATACTTTGAAGCAACTAAGCCTGCTAGCCTCAGCTACTGAGCCCTGTGCGTCTAGAGCCCATGGTCCTCAATGAGAAGCCACCGCAATGAGAAGCCTGTGCACCGCGCCTAGAGAGTAGCCCCCACTCTCTGCAACTAAAGAAAGCCCATGTGCAGCAACAAAGACCCAGCACAGCCAAAAGCAAATACATGAAGCAATAAAAAAATTAACACATAAGAAGTGCCTGTGTCGGTTGCTGTATTGGTTTCCTAGAACTGCCTGTAACAAATTACCACACACTGGATGGCTTAAAAGGACAGAAGCTTGTCTCTCAGTTCTAGAAGCTGGAAGTCTTAAATCAAGGTGTTGGCAGAGTTGTTCCTTTTTGAGGTTTTGCGCATGTGGTCTCCCAGCCTTCCTGGAGTTTTATGGTCATGCCTGGTGTTCCTGGCTTACAGACACATCACTCCAGTCCCTGCCTGTGTCTTCACCTGCATGCTCTCTGTGTCTCTCTGTAAATCTTCCTCTCCTTATCAGGCCTCAGTCATTGTATTTAGGGCCCACCCTAATCCAGTAAGATGTCATCTCAAATTGATCATATCTGCAAAGACCCCATTTCTGTGTAAGATCATATCCACAAGCGTGGAGAATTAGCACTCAGATAGATCTTTTCCAGGGATCCAACCAAACTCCAGCTGCATGTTGACAAGGATTGAGTCTCAGAACTCTAGACACTTTTGTGATGTCCACCTGTCCCTTGATTGCTATGTTCCCACTGAAACTGGCTTCCATGGATCTTTAAAATGCATATTTAAATATAGTTGCACCCATTGAGGTTACATGATTAAGTGCAAAATTTTTTTCTAAAGGTTGCTGCTGCTGCCGCTGCTAAGTCGCTTCAGTCGTGTCCAACTCTGTGCGACCCCGTAGATGGCAGCCCACCAGGCTTCCCCGTCCCTGGGATTTTCCAAGCNTTGTGTATATATATATGTACATATATATACACACCACAACCTCTTTATTCATTAATCTGTTAATGGACATCTAGATTGCTTCCATGTCTTAGTTATTGTAAATAATGCTGCAATGAACATTGGAGTACATGTCTTTTTCAGTTATGGTTTCTTCAGGGTATCTGCCCCAGAGTGGGACTGTTGTCATATGGTAGTTTTATTCCTAGTTTTTTAAGGAGTCTCCGTACTGTTCTCCATAGTAAGCCACTAAATTTTGAAGTAATTTCTACACAGCATCAAATTATACCAACTCTAAACTCACTCATGCAATAGACTGTCTTTACCTATCCCTAGCATCAAATACAGCTAAACAGGANGTAGTTTTATTCCTAGTTTTTTAAGGAGTCTCCGTACTGTTCTCCATAGTAAGCCACTAAATTTTGAAGTAATTTCTACACAGCATCAAATTATACCAACTCTAAACTCACTCATGCAATAGACTGTCTTTACCTATCCCTAGCATCAAATACAGCTAAACAGGAAAAATACATGTTTCCACTGTGTAATGTGATTTTTTTCCCCTCCACTGAAGCTGTTAAGTTCAAATCTTAACTGAAGCCATTGTTAAAAAAATTTCAACTTTAACTTAGAAATATTCCAGTAAAATCTAACTCGAAGAAAAGCCTATTAATTAAGATCTTGAAATGCAGACAGTGTAGAGAAGACATGTGAGATGACTGAATTGGTGGAGGGCACTGAAAGGGATCTCCTCTCTCCTGTTTGGGGAAATGAAGGCAAAAGAATTTTCTGAGAGCAGAAATTTTAATGTAAAATTCACTTGATCCCTATCATCAGAGTTGGGACATTCAGTAATAAACACGTATCATCTTTATCTGGGAGATATTATTCATTAATTCAACAAATATTTTATTGAACACCAGTTATATGTCAGGCATAATATTGTGCTTTGGGCTGCAAAGCTCAATAACCTATAAACCCTAATTTCGAGAAGCTTATAGTCTGCCGCTGCTAAGTCACTTCAGTCATGTCCGACTCTGTGCGACCCCATAGATGGCAGCCCACCAGATTCCCCCATCCCTAGGATTCTCCAGGCAAGAACACTGGAGTGGGTTGCGTATAGTCTAGACATAGGTAAATAAATGACAACTTTACAATGTTATGAAAGAAAGCTAGAAAAAGCACAAAGAGCACATAAAAATAGTCTCTCCTCTGAGGGTGGTCAAGGCATATTTCTTGGAAGAAATGGCATATGTACTGAGAACAGATAAAGATTTAAATAGCACAGAAGAATTAGCCTTAAGATTATACCACAATTACTGGTTCACTCTGGATCTGGTGCTATTGCCCTGTTGTTTGAGAGTTAGTGGATGTCTTTGTTATTCAGGGACTGCAAATTCTACAGCCTGTTAACTTTATGTATAAGCCATCAAATCCTCATGTTAAGGCATCAGTCAGGGCCAGGATACTTTACTCTCCCTGGCCCCAGACACCATGTGAAGAAATTTGTGCCTTCAAATCCTTACTCAGCAACACACTCTGGGCATTGTTGAGTGACTCATCAGAAAAACCAAGAAGAGTGTCGAGGAAAAGACCATGTCAGCCAAAAGAGCTGCCAAGTGGCTGTTCTTGGTCTCTACTCCTTTGTCCTCTCCAGGTCTTCCTCCAGGAGAAGGGTCAGTCGGGAGGAACTGACACTAGAAGTTAGCTGGAAAAAAAAAAAAGCAGAAACACAGTAATATAAAATCCTATAAATCTTAGTCTGTTAAATAGATGTAATTTCCATTTGAATTGGGAAATAACCCATAAGTGGTTGCATAGGTCCTAATTGCAGCAATTAAACTTGTTACCCTTGCTCTCCTTCAGACAGGTGCCCAGCATTGACTGATTAGGAATTATCATAATTCCCTTGTTGAGGATGGTGCAGGGCATTACCTGGCAATTCAAAAGAATTAAAGTGTTTCTAGATGACACTGTCTATAGCAAAAGAGAATTCTGAAGCAAGTGATTTATCTGGTCATAGATACTAGGGCAACAAGTATAACACATTCTATTATTGCTTTTTTGTTTTTTGCTGAAAGTAATAACATACAAACTAAAAATAATTAAATAGGAATGGTAAATTTTCTAAGTATATAACTTGTATTCTCTTTTTAGGTCTAATTAATCTTCAGATTTCCTGTTGCCAGACTTCATTAGATTTTTGTTTCTTATAAACCAAACATTTAAAATAAAAAGATGTAAACCAATGATCATTTCAACTAACACATTTTCCATATGGTTAATATGACTGTGTCTAAATATGATGATAAACAAAGGTATACCTCTGCACCACACAATAAATGATGTTGTTGTTCAGTTGCTCAGCCATGCCTGACTCTTGACACCCTATGGACTGCAGCACTCCAGGCTTCCCTGTCCTTCACTGTCTCCTATAGTTTGCTCAAACTCATGTCCATTGAGTCAAGGATGCCATCCAACCATCTCATCCTCTGTCACCCTCTTTTCCTGCCTAATCTTTTCCAGCATCAGGGTCATTTCCAGTGAGTTGGTTCTTCACATCAGTTGGCCAAAGGATTGGAGCTTCAGCTTCAGCGTCAGTCCTTCCAATGAATATTCAGGGTTGATTTCCTTTAAGATTGACTGGTTTGATCTCCTTGCTGTCCAAGGGACTCTCAAGAGTCTTCTCCAGTACCACAATTTGAAAGAATCAATTATTTGGTGCTCAGCCTTCTTTATTGTCCAGCTCTCACATCCATACATGATTACTGGAAAAACCATAGCTTTGATTATATGGACCTTTGTTGGCAAAGTAATATCTCTGCTTTTTAATACACTGTCTAGGTTTATCATAGCTTTTCTTCCAAGGAGCATGTATCTTTTAATTTCATGACTGCAGTCATGATATAGTTGTTACAGATCATACTTTGGAAGAATATTTAATCAAATGGGAAAATGAAAATGAAAATGTTAGTTGTTCAGACATGTCTGACTGTTTGCGACCCAATGGACTGTAGCCCCCTAGGCTCCGCTCTCCTTGGGACTTCCCAGGCAGGAATACTGGAGTGGATTGCCATTCCCTCCTCCATGGATCTTCCCAACCCAGAGATCTAACCTGGATCTCCTGCACTGCAGGCAGATTCTTTACTGTCTGAGCCACAGGGAAGCCCAAATGGGGAAATACTTATTGAGTAAAAAAAACATCAATTATGTAACTAGTTATGACCCCAAACTTATTTAGATATTAGTTTAAAAGTACACTGAAATAGTTTGTCTGAGTAATCAAGTAATTATCTGTTTGGTAGTAGTTGTATGATTGATTTTTGACTTATTCTTTATATGTTTAATGTATAAGAGAAATTCTATTAAAGACATGTTTTCTTTTTGCAGCCAGAAATAACCATATATCAGTTCAGTTCAGTTGCTCAGTCATGTCCAATTCTTTGTGAGCCCATGGACTGCAGCACGCCAGGCTTCTCTGTCCATCACCAACTCCTGGAGTTTACTCGAACTCATGTCCATTGAGCTGGTGATACCATCCAACCATCTCATCCTCTGTCATCCCCTTCTTCTCCTGCCTTCAATCTTTACCAGCATCAGGGTCTTTTCAAATAAGTTAGTTCTTCGCATCAGGTGGCCAAAATATTGGAGTTCCAGCTTCAGTATCAGTCCTTCCAATGATATTCAGGACTGATACTGATTAGATATCCTTGTTGTCCAAGGGACTCTCAAGAGTCTTCTCCAACACCACAGTTCAAAAGAATCAGTGCTTCACAGCACTCAGCTTTCTTTATAGTCCAACTCTCACATCCATACATGGTTATTAGAAAAACCATAGCTCTGACTAGATGGGCCTCTGTTGGCAAAGTAATGTCTCTGCTTTTTAACGTGCTGTCTAAGTTGGTCATAACTTTTCTTAGAAGGAGCAAGTATCTTTTAATTTCATGCCTACAGTCACCATCTGTAGTGATTTTGGAGCCCCCCAAAATAAAGTCTGTCACTGTTTCCACTGTTTTCCCATCTATTTGCCATGAAGTGATGGGACCAGATGCCATGATCTTTGTTTTCTGAATGTTGAGCTTTAAGCCAACTTTTTCACTCTCCTCTTTCACTTTCATCAAGAGGCTTTTGAGTTCCTCTTCACTTTCTGCCATAAGGGTGGTGTCACACATCTGCATATCTGAAGTTATTGATATTTCTCCCGGCAATCTTGATTCCAGCTTGTGTTTCTTCCAGCCTGGCATTTTGCATTATATTTTGGGCATATAAATTAAATAAACGAAGTGACAATATACAGCCTTGACATACTCCTTTCCTGATTTGGAACCAGTCTGGTGTTCAATGTCCAGTTCTAACTGTTGCTTCTTGACCTGCATACGGATTTCTCAGGAAGCAAGGTGGTCTGGCATTCCCATCTCTCTCAGAATTTTCCACAGTTTCTTGTGATCCACACAGTCAAAGGCTTTGGCACAGTCAATAAAGCAGAAATAGATGTTTTTCTGGAACTCTCTTGCTTTTTCGATGATCCAGTGGATATTGGCAATTTGATCTCTGGTTCCTCTGCCTTTTCTAAACTTGAACATCTGAGAGTTCATGCTTCACGTACTGTTGAAGCCTGTCTTGGAGAATTTTGAGCATTACTCTACTAGCTTGTGAGATGAGTGCAATTGTGCAGTAGTTTGAGCATTCTTTGGTATTGCCTTTCTTTGGGATTGGAATGAAAACTGACCTTTTCCAGGCCTGTGGCCACAGCTGAGTTTTCCAAATTTGCTGGCATATTGAGTGCAGCACTTTCACAGCATCTTTTAGGATTTGAAATATCTCAACTGGAATTCTGTCCCTTCTACTAGCTTTGTTTGTAGTGATGCTTCCTAAGGCCCACTTTACTTTGCATTCTAGGATGTCTGACTCTAGGTAAATGATCACACCATTGTGGTTATCTGGGTCATGAAGATCTTTTTTGTATAGTTCTTCTGTGTATTCTTGCCACCTCTTCTTAATATCTTTCACCTCTATTAGGTCCACACTATTTCTGTCCTTTATTGTACCCATCTTTGCATGAAATGTTCCCTTGGTATCTCTAATTTTCTTGAAGAGATCTTTAGTCTTTCCCATTCTGTTCTTTTCCTCTGTTTCTTTGCATTGGTCACTGAGGAAGGCTTTCTTATCTCTCCTCGCTATTCTTTGGGACACTGCATTCAAATGGGTATATCTTTCCTTTTCTCCTTTGCCTTTCATTTCTCTTCTTTTCATAGCTATTTGTAAGGCCTTCTCAGACAACCATTCTGCCTTTTTGCATTTATTTTTCTTGGGGATGGTCTTGATCACTGCCTCTTGTACAGTGTCACGAACCTCCGTCCATAGTTCTTCAGGCGCTCTATCAGATCTAATCCCTTGAATCTATTTGTCACTTCCACTGTATAAACATAAGGGATTTGATTTAGGTCATACATGAATGGTCTAGTGGTTTTCCCTACTTTCTTCAATTTAATTCTGAATTTGGCAATAAGGAGCTCATGATCTGAGCCACAGTCAGCTCCTGGTCTTGTTTTTGTTGACTGTATAGAGCTTCTCCATCTTTGGCTGCAAAGAATATAATCAATATGATTTTGGTGTTGACCATCTGGTGATGTCCATGTGTAGAGTCTTCTCTTGTGTTGTTGGAAGAGGGTGTTTGCTATGACCAGTGCATTTTCTT
>SJYW01001102.1:1732974-1769136 GCA_006410735.1 Raphicerus campestris | reverse complement strand
TAAAATTTCTGCTCTCAGAAAATTCTTTTGCCTTCATTTCCCCAGACAGGAGAGAGGAGATCCCTTTCAGTGCCCTCCACCAGTTCAGTCATCTCACATGTCTTCTCTACACTGTCTGCATTTCAAGATCTTAATTAATAGGCTTTTCTTCAAGTTAGATTTTATTGGAATATTTCTAAGTTACGGTTGAAATTTTTTTAACAGTGGCTTCAGTTAAGATTTGAACTTAACAGCTTCAGTGGAGGGGAAAAAAATCACATTACACAGTGGAAACATGTATTTTTCCTGTTTAGCTGTATTTGATGCTAGGGATAGGTAAAGACAGTCTATTGCATGAGTGAGTTTAGAGTTGGTATAATTTGATGCTGTGTAGAAATTACTTCAAAATTTAGTGGCTTACTATGGAGAACAGTACGGAGACTCCTTAAAAAACTAGGAATAAAACTACCATATGACAACAGTCCCACTCTGGGGCAGATACCCTGAAGAAACCATAACTGAAAAAGACATGTACTCCAATGTTCATTGCAGCACTATTTACAATAACTAAGACATGGAAGCAATCTAGATGTCCATTAACAGATTAATGAATAAAGAGGTTGTGGTGTGTATATATATGTACATATATATATACACAAAGGAATATCACAGCCATAAAAAGGAATACATTTGAGTCAGTTCTAAAGAGCTGGATAAACTTAGAGTGTATTATACAGAGTGAAGTAAATCAGAAAGAGAAAGACAAATATTGTATATGGGATTTAGGAAGATGGTACTGATGAAACTATCTTTGAGGCAGCAGTGGAGATGTAGACATAGAGAATGGACGAATGAATACAGCGAGGGAAGGAGAGGGTGGGAAGAACTGAGAGAGTAGCTCTGAAACATATGTATTACGATGGACAGGGAGGCCTGATGTGCTGCAATTCATGAGGTTGCAAAGAGTCGGACACGACTGAGCAACTGAACAGAACTGAGCTGAAAATTATTAGGTTGGTACAAAGATACCTTCAATTTTGAATGCAAAATTTTGAACTTTGCCATTTGATATTAGAATGCATTCTTAAATAAACATGGTTATATTAAAAAAAAACTTAGTGGCTTAAAAATCAACATTTGTTATCTCACACAGTTTTGAGGGTCAAGAACAACCAAGCTGGGTGACTCTGGCTCAGGGTCTCTCTTGCTGTTGCAGTTGAGATGCACATCTTTAGATGACTATCCACAGGCTTGGCTGCGACTGGAGCATCCATTCCCAGGTAGCTCCCTTACAGATCTGGCAAGCTGGTGCTGGTTGTTGGCAGGAGGCCTCAGTTCCTTTCCATGTGGACCTCTTTATAGTGATACTTGAATTATCTCACAAGATGGCAGCTGGCTTCCCCCAGAGAAAGCAATCCAAGAGATAACAAGGAGAATACCCCTCCATGCCTTTATGTCCAAATTTCAAATGTCATAGTGTCCATTCCACCACATCCTATTCACTAAAAGTGAGTTATTAAGTTCAACCCACACTCAAAGGGAGGGAATTAGGCCATGCCCTCCTTAAAGCAATATCAAAGAATTTGATTTGTAGACATATTTTTAAACCATGGCAGGCAGTTATCAAACAGTTTAAAACTTTTGAATATACACAAGACAAGGCATTCATATGTGTATATGTGGTGGTTTCCTTTTAACTTTTAAACTTAAGTTCAGCAGATGAAAATCTGTTAACAGATGGCATAAACTGAAGGTGTGTCCTCTCAATGTCACTCCTCAGCTTTCCCTCCATGTCTTTTGGGTCCAGGAAAAAAATGATTCCTGACATTTTTATCTGCAGCCTGGCTGTGGCTGGTCTGGTCCACATCATTGGAATGCCATTTCTTATTCACCAGTGGGCCCAAGGGGGACAGTGGGATTTTGGGGGGGCCTCTCTGCAGGACCATCACATCCCTGGATACCTGCAACCAGTTTGCCTGTATTGCCATCATGACTGTAATGACTATGGACAGGTAAGTGAAGAGATTCTGAAATATCTCAACCTAATTTAGAGGTTCCTGTACTTCCCTGAGGCCATCCCAAATTCAGCAACATCACTGCTGGTTTGTAATAGCAAAGCTATTCATTTGTTTCATTGTAGGACAAATCAGTTAATATTTTCCAACTTTCCCAGAGGTCCATCTTTTAATGGAAAACTTAAAACACTGAACATTTCCTCTTTCCCAATCATTCTTTCCAACTCAGTTTTATTTACAGTTGACTGCAAGAAAAAAGCCCACAAAATCATGACATACCAGAAACCAGAATGAATTCATTCCCCCAACCCCTGCCCATCATTATTGCAAGAAGGAAGTCAAAGTCCTGAGAAGTAACGGAAATGGCTAAAGACACAGAGTCAGTGGCAGAGCTAAGAACTGAAGTGGCTCTCCTCACTCCCTGTTCAGGGTTCTTTCTGGTAAGTTTCACATCTCAACATCCTTGTTATCACCTAGCAGCTTTAGAGAATACATGAAGTAGAGGGCTCCTTTACTGCTATGAAGAGAAGCCAGAGTTATAAGAAGCCATCCTTCGCACTCACGGTTAGGATCAATTAATGCAAATTCTGCCATTTTACATCATCAGACATATCCCGGAACATTGATTGAAGGCAAAAGGAGAAAGGAACAACAGAGGATGAGATGACTAGATTGTATCACCAGCTCAATGGATATGAATTTGAGCAAACTTGGGGAGATAATGAAGGAGAGGGAAGCCTGGACTGCTGAAGTCCACAGGGTGGCCAAGGGCTGGACCTGACTTAGCAACTGAACAATAATCCCAGAACATGTCATAGCCATGTTTACTAAGCTCGTAAGCTAATTTTACTCAAGGAGATGACGGTGATGGTGAGATGTTTATGGAGCCAGTGAGAGGTGAAAACCAGTTCAGAGCCAGGCTGTTCAACTCTAGAGATGGCAGGTAGCTGGCAACTACCTCACCATCTGGCTTCTTTTAGGAAGTATGTGAGCTAGGATGTTAGGATGTCCCCTGTGGCATTTCACACCAGGTCTTAGCAGCATGCCCCAAACAGAAACAAATCCTGAAGACAACAGTAAAAAGCACAACAATAATATGCCCACTCAGAGAAAAACCCATGTGAAATCTCCATTCACCTTCTTTCCACCCCAGTCCCAACCCAGCACACTTAGTCCCTCTTGCTCTGATCTACTTTTTATTTCTCTCTTGCTTTAAACATATTACAGACTTTAATCTCTTTATACAGAGATAAGTGTGTGTTGTTTATTGTCTAACTTTCCCCATGCATCAAATGTGAATTACACAAAAGCAGGGTCTTTGATCACTAGTACATTCCGAGTGTCTGTGTAACAGTGCCTGGCATATGGGCACTCAAACGCTATTATGAATGCATGAATGCTAGTCTTAAATTTCTCTGAGTCCATGGAGGACTCTTTCTTGAGCTCTGCCTCTTTTACCCTTCCAACAGGGCCTTTTAGGGTTGGGAAGTGATGAGCAGTTCATCAGATGGCTGAACAAAGGAATAGCAGCATTCATATAAATCAAATTTGCTGGATCATTATTATTCAAGCATGAATAATGATGGTAATGTTTGATGTACTTTTTAATCCTGCTGCTTTTCTACAAAAGAATTCTCAGAATATGTAGAGTATATTTCTCAATTTATAATTAACATCACATTTTTTAATCTACATGCTAGGTAGGTATATCTGGTTAGTTCAGCTGAGGCCACCAAAGCTCACAGTGTGTGAAATAAAGCCTGGTAAGTTTAGGGTTCCTGCCCAGGGCCCTGTGCTGGGCAGGAACCACTGCAGAGAAGCAACTTAAAATACGAGCCTCACTGTTGTGATCCCATTCTCGGCAGAATAAAAGCTTCTTCATACCACATACGTACCATGAAGGCAGAAGAGTACTGGCTTTTTCTTTTAAGAGGGGGAAACCAAAAGTCTTCTGTAAAACCTCTTACTGCAAATAAAGTGAAAGCACATTGTCTGCCTTAGAACAGACCACAGAACATTTCCTAATCTTCACAGGGTTTTTCTGAGTGTGTATATGTGTGTGTGTGTATCTTACACAATTGAATAGCATGTATTTTTTTTTAACCATATGGCCACAAAATGCTAAAATTTTACTTTCAAATAAAGACACTCAGGCCTTTATCTTTCTCCCAGAGGATCATATAGCCAGAGACAAATGAAGATTTTGTAACACTGAACTTTTTTCCCAGCCTCTGGAATTTCTTGTAGTTCTGACTCTACTAAATTCATAAAAATTCAAGAAAATGTGTAATTTTGTAAAACAGAAATGAAGTTTTCTCTGTAATTCCAAAGCTAATTGTCAGTGCATCAGTATGTGATATTATTTATACATTTATTTTAATTTTCAACTTGTTCAGTCCCTAATTCCATGTCCAACTCTTTGTGACCCTATGGAATGCAGCGTGCCAGGCTTGCCTGTCCTTAACCATCTCCTGGAGTTTGCTTAAACTCATATCCATTCAGTCAGTGATGCTATCCAACCATCTTGTCCTCTCTCCTCTTCTCCTCCNCTCCAATTTCCCCCACCTGTATTTATTTCATTTCACTTCTGAGGGTCAGAATGTTAAAAATAAATGCAGAGGGGATTGGGGGTGGGTGAGTGTGGGACGTGAGGTAAGTGAAAGCCTTGCTTCCTTCCAGGTGGCATGCAGGAGGGAGTGTCATGGTGACAGGTAGAAGTGTCCCAGTGTCTTCGGGGCATGTCCCATCGTTTGTCCTTTGTGGATTGGGAGCTGCGACTCTCCTTCCCAGGGCACCTAGCACCTCTGACCAGACACTGCCCTGACCACTGGATCTAGTGGGCTTTCAAAGGTTCTGTAGAGGGAACCCCCGTATTGTACTCAGGGGCCAATCTAGTTAACTGGGAAATTTGATGTCTGGTGGAACAATTGCTGCACCTTACACATTTAGCCCATCACCTGTGTTAAGAGGTACAGGCTCAACTCAAATGGGATGCTAGACTAGATTGCAGTAATCCTCTCCCCAAATCCACTTCTGGGGTTTGAGGAAAGCAGGCTGACACTAAACATGAAATTTGTTCCCTTGTAGCATCTTGGACTCATAGGATTATGCCAGGTTCCTCCTTAAAGTACCTGATGGTTTTCCTACTCAATTTCAATTTCTGTTTAACAATCAACATTAATTCAGAAACTGGGTGGGCTGCACACCGATGGTTCTTTATTCCCTGAGCTCTTTTCTTGGAATATATTACTCTGTGCAGTTTAACAAGCTATGCTAGGTTAAGAGTCAAGAAATCCTGACCTTGTAACTATCTTGTTATAGCCATGAGGCAATAGATGAGGGCATGTCTGCTCTGCAAAAGGCCAATTCAATTGTGACATAAAACAGATGTTATGATCCAAAGGAAAAACAAATAGTGGGCTCCCCATCCTGTCATACCAGTCAGGTGGTACCCCCTTTCCACATCTCTACCCACTAGTTATATTAGGAAACAGGTTAAATAGAAAATGCAACATTAGAAAAATTAGAAAACATTCATTGAAAACAACCTGGCCCCCACATTTGCAGTGAGCTGAGTTCTGTGAAATTTCTGTGCATACAGGAAATAAAGACAACTGCACGTTTATGCCTGTTTCTTTTAGTAGTAGTTCCAGGGGCCTTTTAATAATATTCCACTACAAATAAAGATATAGAACTTTGGGGGCAAAACCTTACTAAGAAGTTTAACAGAGTGCATTTCTCTCTCCTTGCTAAAGAAAGAACTTTTAGAAAGAATTTATCAAGGACTCTGAGAAGCTCTGGGCTGGTGTGCAAAAGCCCACATTCCCTTCTCCCTGCGCTCTGCGGTTCCCTGACAGCTACTAACTTCTTAAGGGCATTGGCAGAGTTCTGACAACCTTGCACGCGTCATGTGACAGATGAATAATGCAAGGTTAACCAAGAGACCAGAGGCACGAACACGGTATGGGCTGAGGGGGCGAGGGCATCGACTTGGGTGAGGAACTCTGGCTTTTTTAGTTTAGAAAAGGCACCCCTGATTAGGGAAGCATAACCCAGCGATCCACGCCTCGCCTTCGCGGTTCTGATTCATCATTTTTCCTCTCGGAAAGACACCGGATGCGTGAGCTCCGTGCGCTCCAGCTTTCTGAGCTGCGGCTGCTGCTTCTCTGAAAGCCATTCTGCCTTTCTTTTTCCATCTGTGTTTCCATTTTCTTTCCTGTGTATGAAACCCACTGGCCACCCGCCCTTCTCCGCTCCGTCCCGCCGGTGCCTCCGAAGAAGCCCACTCTATACCTCGGGGGTGGAGAGAGGATGCTCAGTGCGATGCGACACCTGTCGGTCAAGGTCAACCCGCCCCTGGGAGGAGAGGCGGGTAGAGCCCGGCCTGTCGGTCCCCAAGCCCCCTGCGGGCCCCAAGCCCCCAGCGGGCCCAGTGCTGCCGCCCCGGCCCTGGAGCTCCGGCCCCACGGAAACCTGAGTGCTCTCTGTCCTCCCCTCGAACGCCCTTCTTTTCTGCAAGACTGGAGTCCTACCAGACAAGCTCTGGTGGCCAGACCGCGCACAGCTGCCTCCAGTTGCGGAGAGGTGGGGAGGAGAGGGAGGTTCTGGAACCCAGAGCATGGTCTAAAACAGGTAGGGAGCCCACCCGTTTCCATTTCTAAAGGGAATGTCAGGATCAAGAAGCAGGCCGGAGTCCCAGAGAGCCGGCTCACACTTGCCACTTAAAGTCGGCTTCATCCTATCAGAACATCCTTACTGAGCGCCTGCTGTGTGCTTGGCACCCGTCTAGGAGCTTGGGAGGCTGTAGCGAATAAAATATTAAAACATCTCTGCTCTCGTGGAGCTTGTGTTGTTATAAGTCACTCTGATAGTCACACAAGTTCCTGTGAACATTTCTGGATGTTTTCGACTAAAAGTGTGAAAGAACAGAAATCCGAGATTGTTTTTATTTCGACAAATGTTTGCTGATGTCCCAAGGGTTTAAAGAGGAGGAAGGAGGGAGAGGAGGAGGAAAGAAGAAACTTACAGTGTCTCCGAGGAGTTAGTCCCTTTTTAGGAACTTTTGCTTAACCAGTTTAAATCTCCAAAAAAGAGCCAAACAACAACAAAAACCAAAACACCACCACCAACAAAAAGAAAAACCAACCACAAAGCAAACCAAACCAAACCACAAAAAGAACCCCTATTAACTCAACTCAGAAAAACTGCTTGAGCTTCATGTTTTCTCTTTGATCAAATCTNGCTTAAAGCAGAGTAGGCTCTTGACAAAAGTTCTTTCTTTTCCTCAGACCTGAGGCATGAACAAGTCTTTCTCCCTCTTTCCCCATTTCCTGCTGTCTCCAATTTCCCCCACCTGTATTTATTTCATTTCACTTCTGAGGGTCAGAATGTTAAAAATAAATGCAGAGGGGATTGGGGGTGGGTGAGTGTGGGACGTGAGGTAAGTGAAAGCCTTGCTTCCTTCCAGGTGGCATGCAGGAGGGAGTGTCATGGTGACAGGTAGAAGTGTCCCAGTGTCTTCGGGGCATGTCCCATCGTTTGTCCTTTGTGGATTGGGAGCTGCGACTCTCCTTCCCAGGGCACCTAGCACCTCTGACCAGACACTGCCCTGACCACTGGATCTAGTGGGCTTTCAAAGGTTCTGTAGAGGGAACCCCCGTATTGTACTCAGGGGCCAATCTAGTTAACTGGGAAATTTGATGTCTGGTGGAACAATTGCTGCACCTTACACATTTAGCCCATCACCTGTGTTAAGAGGTACAGGCTCAACTCAAATGGGATGCTAGACTAGATTGCAGTAATCCTCTCCCCAAATCCACTTCTGGGGTTTGAGGAAAGCAGGCTGACACTAAACATGAAATTTGTTCCCTTGTAGCATCTTGGACTCATAGGATTATGCCAGGTTCCTCCTTAAAGTACCTGATGGTTTTCCTACTCAATTTCAATTTCTGTTTAACAATCAACATTAATTCAGAAACTGGGTGGGCTGCACACCGATGGTTCTTTATTCCCTGAGCTCTTTTCTTGGAATATATTACTCTGTGCAGTTTAACAAGCTATGCTAGGTTAAGAGTCAAGAAATCCTGACCTTGTAACTATCTTGTTATAGCCATGAGGCAATAGATGAGGGCATGTCTGCTCTGCAAAAGGCCAATTCAATTGTGACATAAAACAGATGTTATGATCCAAAGGAAAAACAAATAGTGGGCTCCCCATCCTGTCATACCAGTCAGGTGGTACCCCCTTTCCACATCTCTACCCACTAGTTATATTAGGAAACAGGTTAAATAGAAAATGCAACATTAGAAAAATTAGAAAACATTCATTGAAAACAACCTGGCCCCCACATTTGCAGTGAGCTGAGTTCTGTGAAATTTCTGTGCATACAGGAAATAAAGACAACTGCACGTTTATGCCTGTTTCTTTTAGTAGTAGTTCCAGGGGCCTTTTAATAATATTCCACTACAAATAAAGATATAGAACTTTGGGGGCAAAACCTTACTAAGAAGTTTAACAGAGTGCATTTCTCTCTCCTTGCTAAAGAAAGAACTTTTAGAAAGAATTTATCAAGGACTCTGAGAAGCTCTGGGCTGGTGTGCAAAAGCCCACATTCCCTTCTCCCTGCGCTCTGCGGTTCCCTGACAGCTACTAACTTCTTAAGGGCATTGGCAGAGTTCTGACAACCTTGCACGCGTCATGTGACAGATGAATAATGCAAGGTTAACCAAGAGACCAGAGGCACGAACACGGTATGGGCTGAGGGGGCGAGGGCATCGACTTGGGTGAGGAACTCTGGCTTTTTTAGTTTAGAAAAGGTACCCCTGATTAGGGAAGCATAACCCAGCGATCCACGCCTCGCCTTCGCGGTTCTGATTCATCATTTTTCCTCTCGGAAAGACACCGGATGCGTGAGCTCCGTGCGCTCCAGCTTTCTGAGCTGCGGCTGCTGCTTCTCTGAAAGCCATTCTGCCTTTCTTTTTCCATCTGTGTTTCCATTTTCTTTCCTGTGTATGAAACCCACTGGCCACCCGCCCTTCTTCGCTCCGTCCCGCCGGTGCCTCCGAAGAAGCCCACTCTATACCTCGGGGGTGGAGAGAGGATGCTCAGTGCGATGCGACACCTGTCGGTCAAGGTCAACCCGCCCCTGGGAGGAGAGGCGGGTAGAGCCCGGCCTGTCGGTCCCCCGTGCGGGCCCCAAGCCCCCAGCGGGCCCAGTGCTGCCGCCCCGGCCCTGGAGCTCCGGCCCCACGGAAACCTGAGTGCTCTCTGTCCTCCCCTCGAACGCCCTTCTTTTCTGCAAGACTGGAGTCCTACCAGACAAGCTCTGGTGGCCAGACCGCGCACAGCTGCCTCCAGTTGCGGAGAGGTGGGGAGGAGAGGGAGGTTCTGGAACCCAGAGCATGGTCTAAAACAGGTAGGGAGCCCACCCGTTTCCATTTCTAAAGGGAATGTCAGGATCAAGAAGCAGGCCGGAGTCCCAGAGAGCCGGCTCACACTTGCCACTTAAAGTCGGCTTCATCCTATCAGAACATCCTTACTGAGCGCCTGCTGTGTGCTTGGCACCCGTCTAGGAGCTTGGGAGGCTGTAGCGAATAAAATATTAAAACATCTCTGCTCTCGTGGAGCTTGTGTTGTTATAAGTCACTCTGATAGTCACACAAGTTCCTGTGAACATTTCTGGATGTTTTCGACTAAAAGTGTGAAAGAACAGAAATCCGAGATTGTTTTTATTTCGACAAATGTTTGCTGATGTCCCAAGGGTTTAAAGAGGAGGAAGGAGGGAGAGGAGGAGGAAAGAAGAAACTTACAGTGTCTCCGAGGAGTTAGTCCCTTTTTAGGAACTTTTGCTTAACCAGTTTAAATCTCCAAAAAAGAGCCAAACAACAACAAAAACCAAAACACCACCACCAACAAAAAGAAAAACCAACCACAAAGCAAACCAAACCAAACCACAAAAAGAACCCCTATTAACTCAACTCAGAAAAACTGCTTGAGCTTCATGTTTTCTCTTTGATCAAATCTGACCTCAGTTGTTACGTAGAAAAGAAGCTGGCTTTTATAAAGCTGAGGCTGGACCACTTCTTGCCCAAGAGAGCCTCATGGGGTTCTGAAGACAGGCAGCCCCAATTTCATTCCAGTTTGTCATTTACTATTAGGCATATATCCTTGGGCAGGTTCCTTAATGTCTCTAATCCTCAACTGATCCTTCTGTTAAATGAGGGTTCTGTCAATAATAGTTCCCTCCGCTGGATGCTGGAAGGCTTCATGGGGATGACACATGCAAAAGCATTTAAACCAGACCTGGCTTGTAGTAAGTACTCCATAAGTGATATGATGGAGTACCTTCATACTTACAGCACCTTTTACAATCTTTCCTCCTTCAGTAATCTGAGTGGCCAGAATGATGTGATAAAATGTCATGTGTCTACACATTAAATTAGAAAAATCAGAAAACTTGAAAGGTTAAAGAAACTCAGAAATTCAACAGATCAGACTTTTAAAAAAACACATGTAGTGTTACTGATTATACATTTTAGAACTGGAAGTGACCTTAGAGTTAGTGCTGTATGCAAAAAAAAAAAAAAAAAAAAGCGTTGCCTTTAAATGAGTATATGCCCTAAAATATCTCAGAGAAAACCAAAGGAATGAAAATGAGAAAAATAATTTAAAGAGAACTTTAAGAGAATTTAAAGTGGGAGACATAGTGGCCAAGATTTTAGAAGAAGGTGAGGATTGTTAGTAAGTATGATAAACAAGATTTCATCACAACATCTTTGAGAAGAAAGAAACCAACCACCTGATTTATCTCTTAGGCTGGCTCTTACCTGTTATCAAAATGTCTACGGCAATAGCTTTGTTGACAAGCATATCCTATTTCTCTGATAATATAAAAATGTGGTGCACTATGAGTTTGCAAACCTTATATTTTCTCCAAGTTAAATTCTTGAAGTTTATTTATCTGTTTAACTTTTCTATTCCAGATAAGATTTTGAGTCTTTTCCATGTAAACTCAAGGGTAGCTTGTCTTATAGTTCTTACCTGGAAGCATCTCTCTTAAAAACAAACAAACAAACAAAAAAAACCAGGGGCCTCTGCAATAATATTTGCCACTCCAATTCTTTGTTTCCAGTGATTGATAATAATGATGACAATCAAAGTCTATCTGATTGTGTACTCTAAATGAGGGATAAATAAATCTTTTTGTTGTTGACATATTATAAAAGCAAAGAAACCATTAAAAAAAATTAGCCCAATATGTTGCATTGTGTTTTACTTGGCCTTGGTAGCTAAAAGGCCTGTATGAGAGACCACTATTCAGGAAAACATCACCATATGATATTTAATTGGACCTTTGTTTATGTTTGACAGTTCCATAGATGTTGATGGTGGATATGTGACCTTATCTAACATTATGGTGGCACTTTTATATATACTTTGAAGAGTGTCATTACATATATTATTTATTTTTGTAACAATGCTGGAAGGTGCACAGAATAAATGTTAATGCATTTTGCTAATAAAGAAAGTGAGCTTAAAGTTAAATAGACAATAAGCAGTGAAGTAGAATAGAATCCCATGTGGTTGTTACCCTAAACTGTGAATTCTTTTGATGGTATTACTTCCTTGAAAGAGCAGGAGGGGAGCTTGAATTCAGAGTTAAAACCTGGCCCCTGGNAAAATGAGAAAAATAATTTAAAGAGAACTTTAAGAGAATTTAAAGTGGGAGACATAGTGGCCAAGATTTTAGAAGAAGGTGAGGATTGTTAGTAAGTATGATAAACAAGATTTCATCACAACATCTTTGAGAAGAAAGAAACCAACCACCTGATTTATCTCTTAGGCTGGCTCTTACCTGTTATCAAAATGTCTACGGCAATAGCTTTGTTGACAAGCATATCCTATTTCTCTGATAATATAAAAATGTGGTGCACTATGAGTTTGCAAACCTTATATTTTCTCCAAGTTAAATTCTTGAAGTTTATTTATCTGTTTAACTTTTCTATTCCAGATAAGATTTTGAGTCTTTTCCATGTAAACTCAAGGGTAGCTTGTCTTATAGTTCTTACCTGGAAGCATCTCTCTTAAAAACAAACAAACAAACAAAAAAAACCAGGGGCCTCTGCAATAATATTTGCCACTCCAATTCTTTGTTTCCAGTGATTGATAATAATGATGACAATCAAAGTCTATCTGATTGTGTACTCTAAATGAGGGATAAATAAATCTTTTTGTTGTTGACATATTATAAAAGCAAAGAAACCATTAAAAAAAATTAGCCCAATATGTTGCATTGTGTTTTACTTGGCCTTGGTAGCTAAAAGGCCTGTATGAGAGACCACTATTCAGGAAAACATCACCATATGATATTTAATTGGACTTTTGTTTATGTTTGACAGTTCCATAGATGTTGATGGTGGATATGTGACCTTATCTAACATTATGGTGGCACTTTTATATATACTTTGAAGAGTGTCATTACATATATTATTTATTTTTGTAACAATGCTGGAAGGTGCACAGAATAAATGTTAATGCATTTTGCTAATAAAGAAAGTGAGCTTAAAGTTAAATAGACAATAAGCAGTGAAGTAGAATAGAATCCCATGTGGTTGTTACCCTAAACTGTGAATTCTTTTGATGGTATTACTTCCTTGAAAGAGCAGGAGGGGAGCTTGAATTCAGAGTTAAAACCTGGCCCCTGGATATTAGTGCCTTTTTTTCTAAGCTGGAAACTGAACTGGTGGTTAGTGTTGAAGCTGCTGCTGACCTGATTTTGTCCCACTGTATTTTGTTCCAGAAGGACACAGACTTCTGACTATGCTTATCATCTTGTTCAGAAATTTTTGGTGTGGTCTATTGATTCTGGTCTTATAAAAATAATGGAAGAAATGAATGAGATGATAGATAATACATGTTGGTGCAAAAGAGGTTCAGTTTACTCCACATGTGTATGCATGGATTGCAAGGCCACACAAGGGGTCCTGGGGTCTCTTCTTCCACATTAAGGGACTATTTATAGACCTAGTGTGGCTTTCTTCTGAGGACCCTGGCCTGGGCTGGGATGTCCCTTCTCTCCTAGATCCACCTGCTGTCAACTTGGTCTTGACTTTACACTTACTTGAGTACAGCTTCTGAGAAGTGAGTTGTAATCATCCACTCCTATAGGAGGATCTGCCTCCCTCCAAAGCCTTGACCGTGTTCTGGATGGCGCTATCGAGAAGTGCTATCTCCAAACTGAATGTATTGTGTTCATATTCACTCTTGGGGTTGAGTTCCTAGTGAGTTGTGACAGTAGGAGGGATTTTAAAGTCCCATTAGATGGAAGAATTCTTTCCTGTTAGGAATCTAACAGATGCCCATTTAGACTGTGAGATTTAAAAACATTTCTCAGACGGCTGCATCTCAGGATGTTGCTGTATTTTGTTCCCACTAACAGGAACATTGCACAAACACCAATGAGATATCGCAGTGTTTCTGAAAGTGTGTTCTGTAGAACTCTGCTGCCACGAGATGATCTATAAACAAAGGGTTCTGTGATTATGATAGGTTGGATGGTTGGTTTCAGATCTTTTACTCCGCTTCAGATCCACTTCCTTGCAATGATGTCATCATGGACAGAGCATATTTTATCACCTCTTGACTTTGGGCTTGGTTGTGTGAACTTGCTTTGTTTCGTTGAATGTAGGTTAGAGAGATACTGTGATGATCCTCAGACTGGGACTTAAGAGATGTGTTTTCACTACGTCATTTGAACCTCTGCTATTGCCTGAGGAGAAGGCTGCTGGGCTAAGGAGAGCAAGAGGAGTATGGAACACCAGATCCATAGACCTGCGACTTGAATCAGAGCTGTTTCAAACTGCTGGTCTGTGAGCACAAACAGTGGTTGTTTTAAGCCACTGAGTTTAGAATGGCTCATCCAGAATTATTGTGGAAATAGATAGCTGTTATATTGGTCAAAAGAGTTTGAGACATGTATATTATGTAATTCCCTCACTCCTTCTTTCAGAGTCATAATCCACAGTGATAGATTAAAGGCTCTGAGAAGGACTGCATTAACCCATGTCTTCCCAAACTCATTTTATTTTTGTATAAATAAATAAAATGGTTTCCCAGGTGATGCAGTGGTAAAAAAAATTCACCTGCCAGTGCAGGAGACACAAAGGATGAGGGTTTGGTGCCTGGATTGGGACAATTCCATGGAAGAGGGCATGGTAAACCACTCCAGGATTCTTGCCTGGGAAATCCCATGGACAGAGAAGCTTGATGGGCTACAGTCATGGGGTTGCAGAGTTGGACATGACTGAGTAGAAAGGAGAGTCCTAATTAATACCCTATACACCAGTTGTCCCCAACCTTTTTGGCACCAAGGACTGGTTTTGTGGAAAACAAGTCTTGCATGGGTCAGAGCAGGGGGATGGTTTCAGGATGATTCAAGTGCATCACATTTATTGTGCACTTTATTTCTGTTATAATTACATCAGCTCCACCTCAGATCATCAGGCATTAGATCCTGGAGGTTGGAGATTCCTGCTATAGAACGTACACTTTGGGATTCTTTTGAGTTATTCAGGGCAGTTTTTGTAAATCCTAGACTTGTTATAAACCTGAAATGAACTCTTAGAACAATTGACAATGACTTTTAAGCCTTACCAATCAATTGGACTCTCTCAAACTTTGCCTATTTATTTATTTTTATGTATTTGTGTGTGTGTGTGTGTGTNTCTAACAGATGCCCATTTAGACTGTGAGATTTAAAAACATTTCTCAGACGGCTGCATTTCAGGATGTTGCTGTGTTTTGTTCCCACTAACAGGAACATTGCACAAACACCAATGAGATATCGCAGTGTTTCTGAAAGTGTGTTCTGTAGAACTCTGCTGCCACGAGATGATCTATAAACAAAGGGTTCTGTGATTATGATAGGTTGGATGGTTGGTTTCAGATCTTTTACTCCGCTTCAGATCCACTTCCTTGCAATGATGTCATCATGGACAGAGCATATTTTATCACCTCTTGACTTTGGGCTTGGTTGTGTGAACTTGCTTTGTTTCGTTGAATGTAGGTTAGAGAGATACTGTGATGATCCTCAGACTGGGACTTAAGAGATGTGTTTTCACTACGTCATTTGAACCTCTGCTATTGCCTGAGGAGAAGGCTGCTGGGCTAAGGAGAGCAAGAGGAGTATGGAACACCAGATCCATAGACCTGCGACTTGAATCAGAGCTGTTTCAAACTGCTGGTCTGTGAGCACAAACAGTGGTTGTTTTAAGCCACTGAGTTTAGAATGGCTCATCCAGAATTATTGTGGAAATAGATAGCTGTTATATTGGTCAAAAGAGTTTGAGACATGTATATTATGTAATTCCCTCACTCCTTCTTTCAGAGTCATAATCCACAGTGATAGATTAAAGGCTCTGAGAAGGACTGCATTAACCCATGTCTTCCCAAACTCATTTTATTTTTGTATAAATAAATAAAATGGTTTCCCAGGTGATGCAGTGGTAAAAAAAATTCACCTGCCAGTGCAGGAGACACAAAGGATGAGGGTTTGGTGCCTGGACTGGGACAATTCCATGGAAGAGGGCATGGTAAACCACTCCAGGATTCTTGCCTGGGAAATCCCATGGACAGAGAAGCTTGATGGGCTACAGTCATGGGGTTGCAGAGTTGGACATGACTGAGTAGAAAGGAGAGTCCTAATTAATACCCTATACACCAGTTGTCCCCAACCTTTTTGGCACCAAGGACTGGTTTTGTGGAAAACAAGTCTTGCATGGGTCAGAGCAGGGGGATGGTTTCAGGATGATTCAAGTGCATCACATTTATTGTGCACTTTATTTCTGTTATAATTACATCAGCTCCACCTCAGATCATCAGGCATTAGATCCTGGAGGTTGGAGATTCCTGCTATAGAACGTACACTTTGGGATTCTTTTAAGTTATTCAGGGCAGTTTTTGTAAATCCTAGACTTGCTATAAACCTGAAATGAACTCTTAGAACAATTGACAATGACTTTTAAGCCTTACCAATCAATTGGACTCTCTCAAACTTTGCCTATTTATTTATTTTTATGTATTTGTGTGTGTGTGTGTGTGTGTAAATGAGAGTTTATTGACAAAGACAAAGTCAAGCTTCTCCTGCCCCCCACCTACCCCCAGAACAGATCCCAACAACAAAAGAATGATAAGTATTTTTAGGTCAACACTTAGCCCCCTCCTCCTTCTCTCCAGTCCCAAGGTTCTCAATGCAGACACAGAAAAAAGCTCAGGTGAGGCCAGACACTCAGTGAATCTCTACCAGCAGGAGTTCTGGGTGGGTGTGTGCGTTTCCCCTGCCCTTTGTGAGACACCGGCTGACGTTACAGACAGGATGCGGTGGTGAATAGGGGACTGCAGGACAACCTCCACTCGTCCCCCAGTTCGGCTAATCTCGAAATGGGCCCCGAGGGACACGGCGGTGGAGGCAACAGGCTCTGTCTCTTCAGGTCCTTTCGGTGGAGCAGAATCCCTCCCCAGCTGCTCAGAGGCAGACCGGGAGGGAGCCTCTCCAAGGAGCGAAGGGCTGGCAGACCAGCTCTGTCAGGTCAGCTGAATACTCCAGCTGTTGCCCATGACTGCCGGAAGGCTGAGAGACTCCGGGTTTCAGGGGCGGAGGGACACGTCTCTGTACCGCACTGTCTGCTTACCCTGCCGCAAGCTCCGCTGCCTGCACCTGCGGTTTGCTTTGAGGTTAGGACACTGCGTTTGGAGTGCGGACCTTCTTCACTGCTTGTATGTATCTCAGACTCCATGAGCAATCTCCTAACCACCTGCTTTTCTACTCCGCCTGTCACCAACCTACCCACCTCCCACCCACCATCCCGTGCCAATTCGTGTTCTCCACGTGCCTGAGGGGTTCCTGTCCCACACCCCAGGAATTCTTCTCGTGGAGAGTCTCAAGGCTTAAGAGACTGCTTTGGGGGACCTGCTCCCCGTAGCTTTGTAAGTGGTATGCTGCTGCTGCTGCTGCTAGGTCACTTCAGTCCTGTCCGACTCTGTATGACCCCATAGACGGCAGCCCACCAGGCTCCCCCGACCCTGGGATTCTCCAGGCAAGAACACTGGAGTGGGTTGCCATTTCCTTCTCCAATGCATGAAAATGAAAAGTGAAAGTGAAGTCGCTCAGTCGTGTCTGACTCTTTGCGACCCAATGGACCGCAGCCCACCAGGCTCCTCCATCCATGGGATTTTCCAGGCAAGAGTACTGGAGTGGGGTGCCATTGCCTTCTCCGTAAGTGGTATGAGGCAGGGTCATTTCACTTGCAACACGATTGCGGGGTAGTTTCTGCTGTTTTCTAAGATTCCTCCTCTTGGACTCACTTTCAAGTCCGAGTCCTGCACGAGGCCTTGGGCCCTGGCGCCTCTGATGAGAGCAGGGGCTTCTGAGAGGCAGTCTCGGTCGTGGACCCTGAATCCCCGGTGCCGGGCAACAGCAGTAACCACAGGTGAAACTGCGAAGACTGCCGAACAGACTGGTCCGGGCACGAAGCGCTCTTCGATAGACCACACCCAATGTGCCCGGGGGCGGGGTGGGGAGCGGGAAGGGGTTCACACATTTCCTGATCTTTTGAGAGATGAAAATGGTGGCTTGGCCCTCTGAAGTGATCTCAACTGCTTGGGAGCCTAAGCAACACAAGTGTCTAGCGGATCAGAGAGCTGAAGGATGACTGTGCGGCACCGGAAGCTCACTTCATCCCCGCATCCACCCTGCTGCCCTCCAGCACTGAGGCCCCGGGAGCAAATTTGCTACTTCTTCATTTTGGCATCAGGGTTTACCTTCAAGTCCCTGGACAGAGACTCTGCTGCCACCGGATGCCAGTGAATGGAGCAACAGAATCTGCATGGAATGTGAGGAGAGCCATAAGGAAGCAGGACCGGAAAGGTAAGAGAAAGGCATTGAGGAAAGAAAGTCGATGAGAGGGTCCTGCGGTGAGAACAACATCGACTGGGATTTGGAGACCCAGCCCCCAACCTCTGTTACCGAAGAGTCAACAGTCCTCAGGCAATAACATCCTGTTTGTCTTTTATCTTTTTCCTTTTTAGAAAAACAAGGTTGGATGAGTTATTATGTGAAGTAAGTCGGTTTCAACTCTAAAACCAAGATTATTAGATGCGAATTGGACCTGAGATTAAATTAAATCCAGAGTGAAAGATGTAGGGAGGGCATTTTGATTCCTGTTTCCCATCTCTACTGAAGTTCTTTCATCAGTCTTTTTCCCGGATTCGATCTTGTGGAAAGGAATGTAGTTCTCATTCCTCTCAGCCTCCGTACTGTCAAGGCCCATTTCCTACACCCTCCAGCACCATTCAAGGAAGACCATTATTCCTAGCTGCAGAGCATCAAAGGAGCTGAGAATACGGGGCAGGAGGAATCACAGGAAAAGGAGTTTAGAGAGAAAAAAGTGATCAGGAAGAAGGCTGCTACAGGGTGGCAAGAAACTGCATCTCTTCCCTCCAGACTGCACGGTTGCTTCAACACTGCTCTCAGTTACACACTATTCCCTCAATTTCTCATATGTACAAAAATATAAAACAGTAAAGTGCAGTTTACCTTTCAGTGACACTTTTCCTTGCTTTAGAATTTTTTTTGTCTTTTTCTGCTTTTGAAATGAACTCTTGATTACAGAATATCAAAGTACACTCAAAACTGCCAGCCACTGTAAGCCCAGCATGGAGAAGCCGACAAGTAAGGACAGATAGCAGCAGGTGGCACGCGGGGGGAAATGACTGAAGCAGTGGTTACAGATGTTCACAGCAAGCTAAAACTATCCAACAGGCAGTGCCCCAGCGTTAGCACAGGTTAAACTAGTCACTACCTTGGCGGGTGGCCTCAATGTGTTTGGGTTCAGATTCTACACGGCAATAACAATTTCTTCCAGTTAAGAGTTCTTGGCCTGCACCGATCATAGCATAGCTGGAGGGCACCGGACCAGTCTATTAGTTTTTCAAAATGCTGTCGTAGACCTGATAGATGTACTGGGAGACCTCGGGAGGTCTCCACTCCAGCAACTGTGTAATTGGGGTTTCCTGGCTGGATACGTAGCTTGGCCAAAATCCAAATGCCATTAGTGAGCTTCAGGGATTGGTACAACATGTCCTGCCCTTCTACATTCCTCTTGGCAATAGTATAAACATCGTTGTTTCGCAACTTGCTGGGAACAGTGTCAACATTTAAATGACATTTCTTAATCNCCAGAGTGGAAGATGTAGGGAGGGCATTTTGATTCCTGTTTCCCATCTCTACTGAAGTTCTTTCATCAGTCTTATTCCCGGATTCGATCTTGTGGAAAGGAATGTAGTTCTCATTCCTCTCAGCCTCCGTACTGTCAAGGCCCATTTCCTACACTCTCCAGCACCATTCAAGGAAGACCATTATTCCTAGCTGCAGAGCATCAAAGGAGCTGAGAATACGGGGCAGGAGGAATCACAGGAAAAGGAGTTTAGAGAGAAAAAAGTGATCAGGAAGAAGGCTGCTACAGGGTGGCAAGAAACTGCATCTCTTCCCTCCAGACTGCACGGTTGCTTCAACACTGCTCTCAGTTACACACTATTCCCTCAATTTCTCATATGTACAAAAATATAAAACAGTAAAGTGCAGTTTACCTTTCAGTGACACTTTTCCTTGCTTTAGAATTTTTTTTGTCTTTTTCTGCTTTTGAAATGAACTCTTGATTACAGAATATCAAAGTACACTCAAAACTGCCAGCCACTGTAAGCCCAGCATGGAGAAGCCGACAAGTAAGGACAGATAGCAGCAGGTGGCACGCGGGGGGAAATGACTGAAGCAGTGGTTACAGATGTTCACAGCAAGCTAAAACTATCCAACAGGCAGTGCCCCAGCGTTAGCACAGGTTAAACTAGTCACTACCTTGGCGGGTGGCCTCAATGTGTTTGGGTTCAGATTCTACACGGCAATAACAATTTCTTCCAGTTAAGAGTTCTTGGCCTGCACCGATCATAGCATAGCTGGAGGGCACCGGACCAGTCTATTAGTTTTTCAAAATGCTGTCGTAGACCTGATAGATGTACTGGGAGACCTCGGGAGGTCTCCACTCCAGCAACTGTGTAATTGGGGTTTCCTGGCTGGATACGTAGCTCGGCCAAAATCCAAATGCCATTAGTGAGCTTCAGGGATTGGTACAACATGTCCTGCCCTTCTACATTCCTCTTGGCAATAGTATAAACATCGTTGTTTCGCAACTTGCTGGGAACAGTGTCAACATTTAAATGACATTTCTTAATCTGAAACTGAAGTTCATTTTCAATGGAATATCCTTCCATGTTGCAAGGAAGACCTGGCGCTCCATTTTGCTATCTTGTGCAAAAAGCACATTGAGTGGGATGAGGAAGCTGAAGTAGATGACATCTATATTGTTTTTCACAGCCACCTGCTGATTGTTCAAAGGCTCCATCTTCATGACTGGGCCCAAGGTGTTGAGAGGCAGGGAGACATCAATGCTCTGGCTTGGTGTCAGTGGTGTATGGATGGCCAGAGGAGTGCTGGGGATGACACCAAAGCTATTCTCATTAAACTGAATTGCAGAGTCTGTCATGTGCTGCAGAGCTTTGTTGGTGAAGTTCATTTCCACATAGATGTGCCCTTGGGGGTGAGTAGATGTTCCTGAAATCTCTAGGACTTTAGCCTTTACCGCAGGCAGCTGCACAGCCTTAGAAGGCACATATTCACCAGGTGCCATGCCTATCCCTATGGAAAGTACATATAGGTCATTCAGACCACTGCTGACCACAGCAGAAGTAGGGGAAGGAGCAAAGGTTGCAAGCACTGATGATGGGATGAAGGACTGTCCCACCAGACTATCTAGTCCTCCTCCCAAGAGATCCACTGCTCCCATCTGCTTGGGTGATACCTGTGGCACATTGACTGGGGGACCAAGGTCAAGGTTTGAAAGATCCCCCAGAGGGTCACCCTGGGAGGGGATAACCTGAGGCCGTCCTGGGTTAGTGGCAGTGATGCCAACAGGGCTGTCACCGCATCAGTGCTCCCGTGATGTACTGACGTGTTTGCAATGGATTCCATGACTTCCTTCCACAAAAGCATTGGACGGCTTATGGTACACTGGGGCCAAAGAACCAATGTGGCAGATTAACTCATCCAATAGAGTTGGCTCAATAAGATGTCTCCTCAGAAATCAGTGGCTTTTCAGACAAGACTACTTCTGTAGCTGTGACAGGATCAGTTGAGAGAAGGCGCCAATAAATATAGCCCTGGTCTCGAAGATCAGGATTATCAGAATCCTGTGTTGCCAAATTCAAGACCTGCTTACCAGCTCCTGTGTTTCTGATGGTTTCTTGAGAAACAGCTTCACTATGGCAGTGAGCAGAGGGAGCTGCCCTTGGGTGCTTTCATCATGAAAACCCTCCAGGAAGCTCTCTAGTAATTCATCTGCATTGTCAATTCTTTCAGCACATTCTCCCACAGTCCAAATCATAGCTTCTCAAGCATCTGGCTCATCCAGTGAATCTAAGTTCTCACACAGTGTGGCAATGATACTTTCATATTTGTTGGGGTATTTGTGGACGATGTCCCTGATGACAACAATCACCTCTTGGACCACATAACTTACTTTGGTTTGGATGAGATGAAGCAACGTGCTCACACAGCGCTCTGCAGATTGCTCCACCTTGATGGCACACCATCTAATGGCTTGCACAGCTTTGCACACAAAATCAACATCCACCTCTGTGGCATATTCTGTCAGTTCAGCCAGAACCTGAGTAATGTTGGCTTGGAATCACAATGTCCAATTTCTCTAGTTTCACATAGATGGGATCATTGTACTTCACAAAGAAAACTTTTATTTCCTGCTTCAAGATTTCAGGCCTTTTCTGGACAATTAGGTTGATGTTCCTCAGGTATATTGCACCTCTGGCTCCCCAGACAGCCAAGTGACAAGTGGAGGGGCCAACTTCTTCAGCAGCATATTGTAGTAGTCAGAGTCCTTGGGTAGCAATTCTAGAAATTTCATTAGGACTTTTACTGCTGAAAGCACCACTGCTGAGTTGGCATGAGATAACCAGGGAGTTACCCACTCACAGATGTTCTGAGCCTCCCAGTCATCTTTAGGATTGTAATTAGACAGGCAGTCCAGGATGAAAATCTGGACCCATTCAGTGCACTCATTCAGAGGTGTCAGTAGCTTATTAATGTTCTGTGGATATAGATTGAGTAACTTGATGTTGGGGTGAGATTCACTGATTTCTGATAATGCTGCTGCAGCAGTAGCTACCACCATTGGATTTGAATCAGCTATGTGATCCCGCAGAGAATCCAGAAATTCCTGATCTTCCATCATCTGGGCATTGATGTTATGGAGTTTTGCCACACAGATTGCTGCTGTCTTCTGGATGTAGGGATCATCATCCTTTAAGCACTTGCGGAGGGGCTTACAGAGATATTCTGTAATGTTGTCCACCTGGATGCACCGCGTGGTTCTGACTGCCAAGGCTAGAATCAGAGGATTGGGATCTTCACAGTCCTTCACAAAGCTGCTGACAGCATGATGGCCATGTCTGGCTGACTCTTGGCATAGTTCATCAGGTAGAGATATACAAGTTTCTTCAGTTTCAGGTTGTCTGTCTGCATATAGTTCACTACATCTGTAAAGAGAGAGCTAACATCTTTCCCCACAGTCATAGCAGCAATCACTTTCTTCACAGCCCACTTCCTCTTTTCTTTCTTTTCTGTGTTGAGTTCAGCCTTTCATTCAAAGATTTCTCCCTTTTTTTTGGTTGTGGAGTACTTGGAGTCAGTCATGGTTTGGGATCTTTAATGTGAACCGTAGGCAAGGGCGGGGGTGGCAGCAGCGGCCAAAGAGCACGGCCCGAGCAGTGTTATAATGTTTTCCTGCACGTCACAACTCCTCCAGGTCTAAGCCCCTAAACTTTGCTTATTGATAAGTCCCCATCTGCCTTCTCATGGCTGCTGAATTTCACCTCAGTGACTTGTATTATATGGCTCCCAGTTTCTAAATGATTAAAAATTATTCTCCACTGCTGATGCCAGTGCTATTTCAGAATGATTTCACAATCAGTATAAAAACATTTATTTAAAAATAAATGACCAATGAATTAAATTGATCAATTTTAATTACTTTCATGGGTTTCCCCCCTCAAACATCAGATATCTAATATTTGGTATTAAAATTACTATTACATGGGAACTCATGTACACCGTGGCTGATTCATGTCAATGTATGGAAAAAACCAATACAGTATTGTAAAGCAAAATAAAGTAAAAATAAAAATTAAAAAAAATAAAATTATTGTTAAGTTCATTCAGAAACCATGTTGGTGCCAAAACCAAAAATGAGCAACCAGAAATACTCATTACTTTCTCCTCAATTTTGAGAAAGGTGGATGGAATGCACACAGTAGAGCTGTTTCCCAAGCTTTGTCACAATGCTGAGCACCAAAGAAGACACAGCAGTTCCAGGAAACAACTCCCTTTTAGTTTATTTTGGGTGACTATGAGTTGATGATATCTTTTATATTCTTTAAGGGGCCTTGGCATATGCATTCATTTCAAACACTCACAGGGGCTTATGTTAAAAACTAATAATGAGGTCAGTGCAACAATTTATACGTTTTTCTCCCAAGTTTTTGAAGAATAATCATAGATTATCATGTATGCTGTTTTAGCAACTGTGAATCATTATGATCTAGAATGTCTTAACATGAAAAATCAGTTGACTTTTCCTTAAGTGAACTTCATTACATTATATTTGCATATAGCTGGTTAGTCTATGATAAGGTTTTATCTGTTAAGGTGTTAGTAAAGCTTTTTTCAGTGGCATTTAAATGGTATTTTTAGGAGCATGTTTAAAGACATCCATTTACATTTTACAAAGTGCTCAAAGACTTGAAGAAAGTAATGAGGGTAGAAAGACAGGTGACGAACTTGACAGTATTGACAATATTCTGCTCAATAATCTCTCAATCATGTTTTGAGTGCAGTTGCAAGCCTTGACAAATACTCTTGAAGATAGCATATGGTAAAATTGTAATTTTTCACCTTGAAGAAGTTATAGTTTTCTGCTTAAAGAGGGTTGTAATGAGCTAATTTTCTTTTCTTGGGAAACCAGTCAAACTAGCTAAACAACTAACTTGAAAATTAACCAAGCAGCCAGTCAACCAACCAAAAAGTGAACCCACCTGCTACACACCAGTAATTATTCCAAGTACTGGGGGAACAAAGATGGATGAGATGTCATCCCTGTCAACGAGGTGAGATATTTGCAATATTGTGAAGAAAATAAATAAATATTTGCAATATATCATGAAATGGAGGTAGGATAAATGCATTTCCAGATAGAAATAAAACATGTATATTCAATATTCTTGAAGGAAGTCTACTTCAATGGGTATGTTCCTTTGAAGGACCAGGATTTTGACAGGTTAGTAAGGCAAAGAACACTCAGCCTAACTTTCATTCTTTGAAAAACCAAAAGGTGCTTTTGTTTGGATTTTAAGAATGACAACCACAATGACTCACTGTGAACCACTGCCTTTAATTTTCGGAATGAGAACTACATACTGTGTACTAACCAGTTATCCTGAGCATAACTGTACATAATAATCCATGTTTAAGTTAGAAGAAGATAGACGTTAATATCCAACTCTATCCTCAAGAACTTGTGAAAAAGTTTGGTGTAGCAAATTTAAGTAAATTGACTGGTTTAATCCAGTTGATATTTCTCTTGTTGCCTCAGGTTCAGTAACCCTCTGATATGTCTCCAGTGCCTCTGAGATAGAAATGCTAGGATCTTGTTTTCAGTTTCAGCTAATTCACTTGCTAAAGTTTTACTGAGTTCAGTGTTTGTAGGGAGAAAAGCCTTCTAAAATGCTCTGAGAAGTACATGGTGCTTACAACTCAGGTAACTATATATCTTAGTTTGCCTGGGACAGTTTCATTGATGACTTTGTCTCAGTGTGATTATTAATAGTGTCTAATGCCAGCTCTGTGAGCCCCTGGGGCAGCCACCCATGTGCTGGGGGTGCTCCACAGAAAGAGTAGAGGCAGTGGAACTTCCCTCAGCAAAGCCGAGGGGTNTTGTCTCAGTGTGATTATTAATAGTGTCTAATGCCAGCTCTGTGAGCCCCTGGGGCAGCCACCCATGTGCTGGGGGTGCTCCACAGAAAGAGTAGAGGCAGTGGAACTTCTCTCAGCAAAGCCGAGGGGTCCCGAGGAGAGGTGAGTCTGCTGTCTGCCAACCCAGCCCCTCGGCGAGCGAGGAACAATCAGACGCGACAGGGGTTCCGTCAAAGCAGTTCCACTTTATTGCTGCAAACTCCCAGCTTATACAGGCAAGCAGAGGGTGATTTAGGAGGGACTTTCTGTAGTTGCACCAATCACGTTAAAGGTCAAATCATTATGTGCCTTTAGTTACACCAANATTATTAGTTAACTAATATTCTCCCTGGTAGCTTTTTCAATTTTTTCAATTCTTTCCTGCAAGCATCTCCTAGTTCACAGAAAAAATAGGAAAGATCAGGAATTGACTCTTTCGACTTCTTGCAGCCATCCTGACATTTGAACCTCTTGTCCTAATGGCATTGCTTCCCTTCTGTTCTCTGAGCCTCATTCTTCCACATACCCTGGGCTTTATGCCCTTCTACCTCAATGGATGCTTGAATCCATCAGTTTTCCTTGTCTTCCTGGCACCATCAAATGTTCCTTCTCTGTTTATTCTTTCTAATTGAAATTTATGTGTGCTTATTTTCCATTTCCTATTTTAAAACAGCAATTCAAACCTTTGCTTTGATCACATCAAGCTAATACCTATCTTCTTTCTTTCATAGTAATGCTCCTTAAAAGTCTTGTCTACACTATATATATATTTTTTCTATATTTATAAATATATTGATAGTTTGGAGAATGTTACTTAGAAACCAGAATCTGGGAGCTGGGTGCAGGCTTTCTTTTGAATAACTGCAACTCAATACATGCTTTCACAGCTGATATTTTTGTTACTACATGGACAAATAGATTGATTCTAGGTTTACAGTTGATTTTGCACCCCCCCCAACACACACATATTTTTGTGTGTGTGAATGTTCAGTCATATCTAACTCTTTGTGACCTCATGGACTATAGCCCACCAAGCTCCAATGTCCATGGGATTTCCCAGGCAAGAATACTGGAGTGGTTTGCCATTTCCTTTTCTAGGGGATCTTCCTGCATCAGGGATCGAACTTGCATCTCCTCTGTCTCCTGTATTGGCAGGCAGATTCTTTACTGCTGAGCCATCAGGGTAACCCACATATTTTTAAAGAATAAACAGATTGGGGAAAGGGACACAGTCTTCCTTACAGAGGACCAAATGTTGTATGTAAATAACAGGCTGCCTTCCTAGGAATTGGAGCNGCAGATTCTTTACTGCTGAGCCATCGGGGTAACCCACATATTTTTAAAGAATAAACAGATTGGGGAAAGGGACACAATCTTCCTTACAGAGGACCAAATGTTGTATGTAAATAACAGGCTGCCTTCCTAGGAATTGGAGCTTAATTCTTTCCTCCTTGAGTATAGACTGGACTTAGTGACTTGCTTCCAAAGAATAAAATGTAAAAACAAACAAACAAAAAATAACTTTATAGTAGAGAAATGTAGCTGACACTACCTTAAGAAAGTGATCAGAATTAACCTAATTAATGATGTCATGTGCCCTCTGCTACTATGTGATGGAAGAGGCACTTCACATCTGTGACATTCTTCCTTAGAACCCGTAATCCCAGGGTTCTCAAAAGAAAAACAGCAAGCAAATGAAAATTGAGGGATATTTTATAAAATATCTTACCAGGATTTCAAGACTGTCAAGGTCATTAAAAACAAAGACAGACTGAGAAACTCACACTAGAGGTGGCTGGGAGACACGACAACTAAATGTAATGTAGTAATCTAATGTAATTCTAGTAACACTCTGGAGCAGAAAAAGGACATTAAGGAAAATGAATGAAATCTCAATAAAGGATGGTGTTTAGTTTACAGTAATTGTTATGATTAAATGCTTATGTCTCCCCCTTCTGATTCATATATTGAAATACTAATCCCAATGTGATGGTATTTGGGGTGGGGGCTTTGAGAATTGATTAGGTCGGGAGGATGGAGCCCTCATGAATGGCATTAGTGCCCTTATTAGAGAGGAGATCAGCTGGCTAGCTAGCTTTCTTTCCACCACATGAGGATATAAGAAGTCAGCCCTCTGCAACCCAGAAGAGGGTTCTCACCAGAACGCAACCATGCTGGTCCCTGATCTCTAGCTTCAGCTTTCAGAAATATGAGACACGATGTTTGATGTTAAAGTCTCCAGTCAATGGTCATTTGTTACAGCAGCCTGAATGAAGATAGCAATGCAGTTACTAATATACTACAGTTGTAACTAATAGACCACAGTTATGTGAGATGTTAACAGTAGAGGAAACAAAGTAAAGAGTATACAAGAACTCTGTGGACTACCCTTGTGATTTCTGGTAAATCTAAAATTACTCTAAAAGAGAAAGTTTATTTTTAAAACTCCTGTAACATGGAAGACACTGAAATTCATTCCTACAAAACCAGAGAGAAACTGAAGACACTATGAAGGACTTAAATAGTATGTGTAGGTATATATTTCTGAAATTTACAGTTGAGGTTTTGAATATCTTCACTTGTGGAAAGAATATTTTCATGGAACTCCTATTTTTTGGATAAATTTTAGATATATTGGATAAATTTATATTGTCAACTGAAACTGAAGATACTGAGAAAACAGGTTTCACAGTATTTAGATATTTGGCAAATATTCAAAAGAATAATATAGAGGCTACTTTACACAAGTTTTTCTTTTTTCTTAAGAAGTCATTTATCAAAGAGCTGTACTCTGAATGGGAGCAAGAAACACTGTCTGTGACAATATTTACACATTTCAAGTAAAAAACATTGGAATTGAGAATATTCGCTATAATTGACTTTGTGTCTATTGGGTACCTCAGCATTTGTGGGGGTGTCCCAGGTGGCACTACTGCTAAAGAACCCACCTGCCAATGCAGGAGACATAAGAGATGTGGGTTCGATCACTGGGTTGGGAAGATCCCCTGCAGGAGGGCATGCAGCCCACTCCAGTATTCTTGCCTGGAGAATCCCATGGATGGAGGAGCCTGGTGGCTACAGTCCCTGGGGTCACAAAGAGCTGGAGACAACTGGGAGACTGAACACACACACATGGTAGTCCTGTTTCTAATTTCTTGAGGAACACTCACGCCCTCCTTCTTGGGTTCCTATCTCTTCAAATTTTTATTTCTAAGTTTTTATTTTATTTTTTAATTTTTGGCCTCAAGAGATGGAAATACCAGACCACCTGACCTATCTCCTGAGAAATCTGTATGCAGGTCAAGAAGCAATAGTTAGAACTGGACATAGAACAACAGACTGGTTCCAAATTGGGAAAGGAGTACATCAAGGCTGTATATTGTTACCCTGCTTATTTAACTTCTATGCAGAGTACATCATGAGAAATGCTGGGCTAGATGAAGCACAAGCTGGAATCAAGATTTCCAGGAGAGATATCAGTCACCTCAGATATGCTGATGACACCACCCTTATAGCAGAAAGTGAAGAACTAAAGAGTTTTCTGATGCAAATGAAAGAGGAGAGTGAAAAAGCTGGCTTAAAGCTCAACATTCAGAAAACAAAGATCAGGGCATCTGGTCCCATCACTTCATGGCAAATAAATGGGGAAACAATGGAAACAGTGACAGACTTTATTTTGGGAGGGAACTCCAAAATCACTGCAGATGGTGACCGAAGCCATGAAATGAAAAGACGCTTGCTCTTTGGAAGAAAAGCGATGACCAACCTAGAGAGCATATTAAAAAGCAGAGACATTGCTTTGCGAACAAAGGTTTGTCTAGTCAAGACTATGGTTTTTCCAGTAGTCATGTATGGATGTGACAGTTGGACTACAAAGAAAGCTGAGCGTCAAAAATTGATGCTTATGAACAGTGGTAGTGGAGGAGACTCTTGAAAATCCCTTGGACTGCAAGGAGATCCAACCAGTCCATCCTAAAGGAAATCAGTCCTGAATATTTATCGAAAGGACTGCAAGCTGAAACTCCAATATTTTGGCCACCTGATGCAAAAACTGACTCCTTGGAAAAGACCCTGATGCTGGGAAGGATTGAAGGTGGGAGGAGAAGGGGTTGACAGAGAATGAGATGGTTGGATGGCATCAGAGACTTGATGGACATCAGTTTGAGTAAGCACCAAGAGTCGGTGACAGACAGGGTAACCTGGCATGCTGCAGTTCTTGGGGTCACAAAGAGTTGGACATGACTGAGTAACTGAACTGAACTGAACTTTTGGCTGCACCTCATGGCATGCAGAGAAGGCAATAGCACCCTACTCCAGTACTCTTGTCTAGAAAATCTCATGGACGGGGGAGCCTGGTGGGCTGCCGTCTATGGCGTTGCACAGAGTCAGATGTGACTGAAGCGACTTAGCAGTAGCAGCAGCAGCACCAGCATGGCATGCAGGATCCTGGTTCACTGACCAGGGCTCAAAGCTGTGTGCCCTGCATTGGGAGCAGGGAGTTTTAACCACTGGGCTGCCAGGGAAGTTTTTTGAAGTTTTTGAAGTTCTGAAAGTTTCTTTTTTAAAGTTTTTCTTTTTTGTTTTGAAGTTTCTAAACCTACAATATAGTTGAAAGAGCAATATAATAAATACTCATATTTCTTTCACCAAAAAATGAATAATTCCCTAGTGGAAAATGTAGTCACAGTTTCCCAGGTGTCCCCCAAACAATTTATTGCATAGCCTTTTAAAAATTCCTGTATCTAATGAAACTTGATACACAGCATGTGTCTGTGTTGCTTTTACATCTTTTAATCTAGAACAATCCATTGCCTTCTTTAGTTCATTTTTTACACTATTGACTTTTTTGAAGAGTCTGTAGAACAGAATGTTCTACATTCTAGAATTGTCTACTCTTCAGTTTTTAAAATGTTATAAAGTGAATTAAGAACATGTGGCCTAGCTCCCTTTTATTTGACCAGGATGTTTTAGAGACAGGACTTTTAAGCATAAATGCCAGTCATGATGTGGAAAAGTTTCCTTCAGCATACAGGAGAGAGGGGCTCCTTTCCATACAGTAAAGGAAAAAAAACCATATTTTAATGAAGAAGTAATCATTCAGAATCTGTTGATAACTTCTTTTCAAAAAAATGTTAGGTAAAATTCCCACTAAGTAATTTCTGAAGCACAGGAACTAGATTTGAAAAGAAATATTTCATACACTTAAAGTACATCATTCTTACTTTATGTTTTCAACAAACATTATACCTGTGCACATTTGGAATAATATGACCTGTTGCAATGCTAATTAGGATTTATGCTAATTAATAGCCCAATACGGTGATAAAAAGGTTTTTAAAATTTTAGTCAGTCTTCCTACACAGTATAATTTGTTATGGTCACTCTTGGCAGAGAATTAATTGCAGGTTTTTTGCAGGGGGAGGGGGGTGGGCAGAGAATAAAGCAGGCATAGGCATCAATCCAAATCAATTCTACTTTCATTTAAACAGACTGACTTGTACTGAATCAGCGAATAGCATTTGTCTGGTTTTACTGCACTAGGTGCTGAGCAAAGATAAAGAGAACATAGCTGGTATGGTTCCTGCTTTGGGAGATATTATTTTCTAATGGTATAAATAAGGGAAACACACTGATATATGGTTTTCCCCCTTCCTTTTTTTTTTTTTTTGCTATATATATGTGTGTGTACATATGTATATATACACAGAGACATTACCTTTTGGGGATATAAAATTTTGTTTAAAATGCTTCATATCTGTGGCCTAAATCAACTGTCTTTTAACATCTTATGCAGAAGATGTTAGGTGCTGAAGAAATGCCTTTTGCCCAAATGAGCTGAAATTTCTTTCGTGATATAACTGTTTTCAAACTGCTGTCACACATGGTCTTGGTGCATTTCATCTGCATTGAAATTTAGAGGGAGCTCTTGACAGATGACAGCGTGGGGCCCTGCAGGGTGAGAAGAGAAGCCGTGCCAGCCTGGAGGAGAATAACATGACCTTAGAGCTGACCTTGAAAGACAGCAGGAGTGTGTGGCTCCCTGGCACCTCCCTTCGGGGCAGACGAATCCCCTGGACACGCGCAGGAGAGAACAATAGCTCCATTAGCATTCAGAGCCATCCACCTCCAAGTGCTGCCTCCTCCAGTGTCCTCTGCAGATGGGAAACCTGGGGGTCTTTAGAGGGATTTTATGATAATTAGGATGCTACTTAGATGCTCATCCTTCTCTGCAGCATCATCATGAAGTAACTACCTCACTCCTTATGCTGTTGTTAGAGAGTGAAGAAAATTAAAATTACCCAATTTCTTTGTTTACATGGAAGTCTCACCCAGTTGCATACATTTACATAGTTAGATAAAATGTATCCCTTCTGGCACCAAATAGCATTGGATCAGTCTCTTCACCTAAGCAGAGTGGAATAAAAACATCCACTGAGTTCATTTCCCAGAGCTGCAGAATGAATGGGTATGAAAGTGCTACATGTATCATGGCTGTTCTTGACCCAGGGGTCGCACTCCTGGGTCTCCTGTATTGGCAGGTGGATTCTTTACCACTAGCGCCACCTGCCACATCTCATGCCAACTCCCTCTCCTAACTTGACAACGATGTCAAAAGTATGCTGTCTAGTTCCACTCTCTTCTCTCTTTCTCCGTGTAGTGGATAAGGTGATTGTCTTGACCAATCCCAGCCACCTGTCTCTACTGTGACAGCTGTGTGGTTTGTGTGGGACTGGCCCTACGCCCAGCCCCAGTGCAAGTCCTGATGATTTAAAGCCTACCAGAAAAATGCAAGACGTGTTATGACAATAACTGGTTTGGACAACTCAGGACTGATCCAGTCAGTCCCCACATCTATCTGCCCAAGGGACTGGTTCAAGATGGTCCAGTAACTTAAAGCTCAGGGCATTTGTCCTAAGGTTGGTAGAAGCCATCCTGCTCTATCTTCCTGTAGGAAGGAGGTAACATGAAGGGTGTGTGGACTAGCAGTCATCCTACCAGTCAGCCTAGGATGAAGCCGCCGCATTGGAAGGCAGAGCTGTCAGAATCTCAGAGAAATGGAGTAACATGCTCTATCAAACTCCGCCTAAAGACCTTTCTTCCCCTGAACTTTTCAGTAAAGTTAACTAATCAATTTTCTTCAGGTCTTTTTTGGGTCTCTTACAAAGATTCCTGATGGCTGCATTCCACAGAGGCAGAATGATCCCTTCAAACTTGAATCAGACTGTATTATGGCCTACAATGCTTGTCCAGTCCCTCAGTCTTTTCTTTTTCATTAGGTTCTACCCTGGTTTGGCTGGCTTCAAAGAATGAAATTTGAATGGTGCCTCTGGAGGTTTTTCAAGGCCCAGACCCAAGTCCCATCCTGCCTCGTATCTTCCTTGGGATGGAAATGTCCTTTTTACTCCAGCTACTGGCTGGACTACGGACCCAAGCTGCCAACCACTGGACCATCATGAGCCATGATGTGGCTGCCACCAGCTTGTCCTGAGCACAGCTACAGCCTCGGGGGTCTCAGTACAGCTGCTGCTGTGTCACTTTGCTCAACCCACTGGGATGGGCTCCCATTGGACTCTGCTGTCTGCCAAGAAAAAGTCAGAATGTGCGGCCCATTCAACCCACACACCTAGTGTACATGAAAGCTTCTTAAGCTCCCCCTCCTTCCATCCTGTTGTGGAGGAGCTGATCCTGCGTCCACTCTGGGGAGTTCTTGGCCATTCTCCTTTGGGATGTGTTGTCGTCAAAGAGGACAGCAGGGTAAAGAGCCAGGCAGTAGAGGAAAGTCAATTACGGAGTGAAGGAATCTTCAGCTGTGGACAGAGGCAAATCCAAGAGGCAGGACAGTTGCATTTCTGTTAACCACAGACATCAAAGAAAGACAAGTAATCCAAGTCTTCAGCTGTGCTCCCCTTCCAGCCACAGACCGGCCTGTGTTTTTGTCGTCACTCACACATGGATGTGAGGCAGACCAGAGATAAATGGGAGCAGATGTGGTGGAGAAGCCCTCAGCTCAGAATATCTTGTCTGTTCTACCACAGAGGATTTAGAATGTAACATGTAATGGAGAAACCGGTGAGAAGGGGGCTTATAACTTCAGATGAAATGTCATTTAGAGCAAGGAGTGACACTATGAAAAAGAAGGGGAATATACAATTTCAAACACTCAGGTCTTTCCTTGGATCATAGAACTTAAGAAATGTCTTTAAGTCTGGATCTTCCTTTTAAATATTCCTACAATTTATTTTGATTTCTGAAATAACTGAAGTCCTCTACAAACAAGACTTTAGTACCACAAGTTAGATTGAACAAAGACTTGGCAAGAAGCAAGCTAAAAGCACTGTGATCTTAAATCTCCTGGCTCTCCTTGTGACTCTTACATGAGTGGGAAAGAGTATCATCCCCTTGTAGTGGGCTGGGACTCTCATCTCCCACTTCCTAGGTGACCTGGCCCCAGGGCTGTGTTTCTCTGATCCTACGTTCACACATCTGTGAAACAAACAGATGGCTGGAAACACTTTGAACCATCTCTATGGTCCTAGCTTTATTTGGGGCTCTATTTGGGAGTGAGTTCAGAAACAGGGTGGTGGTCTCAATACTTACATTCTACCAGAAAGGCCAGATACATATGGATATTTAGTCTGAAACTTGGTCTTTTTTGGAGTATAGGCTAAGCCACTATTCATGTTTTAATAGTCCAATGATTCCATTGAGTGCTGCTGATTGTATTTCTTTGATTGTAGGGTTTGATGATGGTTTGGTTACAGTGCCTTCTCTTTAGTAAGGAATCTCCCAGGCTTATAAACTTCTAATTTATCAGTTTCTACAGATATGAGGACATTTGCTACGAGAGCAAAAGCGTGTCATTTCTGCCCAACAGGTGGGGTGAGTGGATGCTTATAAAAATATTTTTAACAAAAAGGCTTAGGAATGACTTTTGAGACTTTAATTTGTTTATAAATATCTGGTTCCAGTTCAGTCTTGCCTCAGACTCATGTTATACAGATATATTTAAATTGGACCTACGTGCCATAAAATGACATGGCGGTGTCTAAGGGCTTCTCACTGGGATTCTTCTTATGAAGATAATATCATTTTAACATTTTAATTAGTTTCTAGGAAGAGTATACTCTCACCTTACTTCGATGTGGGTGGGAAAAGTTAATAATATATTATTGGAAATATGATTACAAATATCCTGGGATTTATTTTACCAACAGAAGAATATTCAACCAGGAGAATTTGTGAAATATTCACACTTTTAATGAAGATTCTGAAATGTAGAAGAAATTTTAAAAATCTACTGTTGCTTTCTAGTCAAGCAAAGAGTTCCTATGGCTTTCTTACTAAGAACTGGGAATATCCTCATGGACCCCCCAAAGTCTTCCTCGTCTCTTTATGTATTATTTTCTTAGGAGGCATGCTTGAGTAAAGAATAGAAACCCTAGATGGCATTCAGCCCTGTGTAAAAAGATCAAGAAATGGTCACATTGTTTTATATGATGGCAAAGAAATGCTTTGGTTGGAAATTTCCCATTGATGATGTCCTAACTCAAGTCTAGGGGACAATGGATAATGATTTCTCTGGGAAAACATGACAAGTGAGGGAAGGAGGAAGAACAGGAGAGATCCAGGGTGAGGGAGTCAGGGAGATGAATGAAGAAGGAAAAAGAGGGTTCTACTGGGATGCAGAGTGGGGCTTTCTTTTACTGAGATGAAAGAAGACAAACTGGGAAGAGAGTACCCTCAAAAGAGCATCACCGTTCTAGGTAGTCTGAATTAATTCTATTCGTTGTTTCTTGTGCATGCTCAGTTGCTCCAGGCGTGTCTGATGCTTTGCAACCCTAGGGACTGTAGCCCATCAGGCTTTTCTGTCCATGGCATTCTTCAGGCAAGAATACTGGAGTGGACTGCCACGCCCTCCTCCTCCAGGGGATCCAACCTGGCACTTCATTATCTCCTGAATTGCAGGTGGATTCTTCAGTGCTAAGCCACCAGGGAAGCCTAAGTGTTTCCTGAAACCTATTTATATCTGAAACAGGCAAGTTTACTCCAAAATGCCATACACTTAGGAAAGGCATCCTGGTAGTGTCAGGGACTGGATTAAGAAAGAGATGCCATGGGAATAGAGAAGCTAAGGGACTGGACAGAAGTTAGAGGACAACTCCAGCAGAAGGATACAACCTTGAGGAGGAGAAAGAATCCTCAGATATCAACTATGGAGATCACAGGGGTGTCTCCATGGCCCCCAGCCACTCTGCTGGTCTTACTGCCTGCCTGCAGTCTGGTAGGCCTTTGCTGAAATTATAGGCCCCCTAGTACTCTCTAGGTGGTATGGGCAGTTTTACCAGTATAACTCTTAAAACTCAAATCTGTGGTTTTAACTCTAATAACATTAACTATTTATAGTAAAGACTATAAATATCAATCACAGTGTCAACAAGTTATTTTTACTAATGACTTTTTGAGACCTGAAACATTTAACATAAAAACATTTAAGTAGAACTAGATGTGTATGAAAAATACCATATAAAGCATTTGAGTAGAGTACATTTGAGAACACTTCATGTGTGCTAAGAGCATAAAATTTTGTATTCACAGAATAGTGCTTCTTTCACAAACAGAATAGTGTGACATTGAAATGGATCACTCACCTAGAGCCGGACATCCTGGAATGTGAAGTCAAGTGGGCCTTAGAAAGCATCACTACAGACAAAGCTAGTGGAGGTGATGGAATTCCAGTGGAGCTGTTTCAAATCCTGAAAGATGATGCTGTGAAAGTGCTGCACTCAATATGCCAGCAAATTTGGAAAACTCAACAGTGGCCACAGGACTGGAAAAGGTCAGTTTTCATTCCAATTCAAAGAATGCTCAAACTACTGCACAACTGCACTCATCTCACACACTAGCAAAGTAATACTCAAAATTCTCCAAGCCAGGCTACAGCAATATGTGAACCGTGAACTTCTAGATATTCAAGCTGGTTTTAGAAGAGGCAGAGGCCAGAGATCAAATTGCCAACATCTGCTGGATCATGGAAAAAGC
>SJYW01001102.1:1636162-1711450 GCA_006410735.1 Raphicerus campestris | reverse complement strand
GTTTATATATATATATATATATATTTTTTTTTTTTTTCCCTGAAATACATGTGAGCTTCCTTCTTTCCCACGTAGAACACCTCTGGGGATTTTCTGAACTTGGCTGTGTCCTGTGTCCTTTGGCCCTAGAATTTCCTCCCCTGGTTGATTTTGGATCCTCATGCCTTGCCTCCTGCAGATCAGTTCTTCTGTCTGTTCTATACTCTTTTGCCTCTTCTACCTCTCCATGTGGTGAACACAGAGCCCTGACTCCCAGTGTAGTTCATACAAGGTGGTCAAGTGCTTGAGGCAACAAGAGAAGGCCGCACACTAGTGTGTGTAAAACAGGTAACTAATGAGAGCTGACTGCATAGCACAGGGAGCTCTACTCAAGGAAGAGGGGGTATATGTATATGTGTGGTGGGTTCACTTTGCTGTACATTAGAGATGAACACACATTTAAAGCAGCTATGTGGGTGGCTCAGACAGTAAATCATCTGCCTGCAGTGTGGGAGACCCGGGTTCGATCCTTGGGTTGGAAGATCCACTGGAGAAGGAAATGGCAACCATGGGGTCGCAGAGTTGGATATGACTTAGTGACTTCACTTCCAGTACCCTTGCCTGGAAAATTCCATGGACTGAGGAGCCTGGTGGGTTACAGTCTATGGGGTAGCAAAGAGTTGCACACAACTGAGCGACTTCACGTGTGTGTGCTAATTTGCTTCAGCCATGTTTGACTCTTTGTCACCCTTATGGAAGCAACTATATTCCAAAAAAAACGTTAAAAAAAAAGACAAAAATCTCCACTATTTTTCTCTCTTTTAATTATATAGCAATCATTCAGAAAATGTGTAAATTATCATTGTAAGGCTCAATGAACTTCCACAAACTGATCACAGTTGTGAATGGTGGCCAGATCATGACACAGCACACGACCAGCTTTCTGAAATTCCCTTACTGTGTTTCCTACAAGTCAAACCTCCCTCCCCTCAAGGCTAATCACTACCTTGACTTTTAACATCAACATTAGTTTAACTTATTTTAACCTTTACATAAAAGGAATCCTACAGTAAGCCTTGTTTTGCATCTGTCTTCTTTTGCTCACAACTATACTCGTGAGATTCCGTCTCATTATTGCTTGAAATTATAGTTTACTCCTTATCATTTTTGCATTTGTACTTGAATGTTTGTAGTGTTCTTTCATGTGAATGTAACACATTTTTATTTATCTATTCTATTGCTGATGGGCAGATGGGTAGTTTCCAGTTCGGAGCTATTATGGATATAGCACTATAAACATTTTTGATTATGTTTTTGGNATTATAGTTTACTCCTTATCATTTTTGCATTTGTACCTGAATGTTTGTAGTGTTCTTTCATGTGAATGTAACACATTTTTATTTATCTATTCTATTGCTGATGGGCAGATGCGTAGTTTCCAGTTCAGAGCTATTATGGATATAGCACTATAAACATTTTTGATTATGTTTTTGGCAAACATATGTACTCATTTTGGGGGAGTACAGAAACACCCCTATTCTTAACAATCCTTATGAATCTGTCACTAGCTGACTGTTTTTGACCTCATGTTTCCCTGGACCCTCAGTTCTCTCTTCCTTACATCACTCTTCTCATTGTTCCATAGTTCCTTCGCTTCTCCCACTCACGATGCCCCATAAACTCAACTGCCATTAATGTAATTTTATAGCTGTTGCCATTACTGAGTATGAACACACTTTTGCACAGACAAGACAATGGATTCCCATACGATGGGAATATGTCATTTTCAAAGAAAGCAGTCATTTGAAGATACAATGGACTTTTAGTTAAATTTGAAAGATAGAAATAAACATTTCATAACATCTTTAAAAAATAGAAAGTAAAAATTATGCAACTGGCTCAGTCTTTTTTGTATATTTGAAATATTTTATTTAGAAGTAACGTAACGTATCTAAGTATGGGCCCATTTGCAGTAATTTTTCAGGAACTAAAATGAATCACTTCAACTGACATTTAGAGAATTTTTTTCACTTCAGGGATTCTTTCTTCAATTATGTTTTTCATTGCTCTATTTTTTTCAGACACTCTACACTCTTCCTTAGGAATATCTATCAATTGGGGACAGCATCTCTGTTGTCTGCTCTTTTTAGTGTTGTCCTCTTTCTCATTTCACATTTTAAAGCCCTTTCAGTCTTTCTTTACATCAGTCAGATCCCTTTTCATTACAACATATTGTCTTTATAACTTACTGTGCTGTCTTTTTATCCGCATATTATCTCTTCATGACTTTTTTTCTCCCATTTTCAGAGAAGCCATAAAATCTTACACTTTATTGATAATTAATACTTTAAAAATGTCTCCTGGTTACCTAGTTAATTATTTTTAAAAGTTTGCTTTTACTCCAGCCTTTCAGGCTGATTTTCCACTTTTTCTGCTGCTCCACATCTTCATGATTCCCTGTAACTTTCTTTCCATTCACCCACCCTGAAATGCTGTGACATCACTCTAATTGCCTACAGGCAAGGGAAGTGGTTTCCACTTGCCCTGATTCCCTGACCACTCGGACTTTGGTAAAACCCTCTTCTTGGATCTTCTAGTGAAAGACAGGTTGATGTTTTAAAGCTTCTCTTCAAATAGCCACCCTCTACCAGGCTTCTCTTTGAGTGGCTCTTTGGATTTAATGGNCCCTGAAATGCTGTGACATCACTCTAATTGCCTACAGGCAAGGGAAGTGGTTTCCACTTGTCCTGATTCCCTGACCACTCGGACTTTGGTAAAACCCCCTTCTCGGATCTTCGAGTGAAAGACAGGTTGATGTTTTAAAGCTTCTCTTCAAATAGTCACCCTCTACCAGGCTTCTCTTTGAGTGGCTCTTTCGATTTAATGGTATTTTGTCCTGAATGGGGCACCATAACTTTCCATCTCAGTATTATGGCGCCTCTTTCAGGACAACGGCATATACTTCCATCTCAGTATATGCCATTTCCAGGGCTTCCTGCTTCTGTAGCCTGCTGTTGTTATATCTCTAACAAGTGAAATGCTGGAAGTCTCACATGGTAGTGTATTATTGCTAGCTCTCTTCACCTCTAATATTCTATTATGTTGGTTTCCAGAAATTACAGTCTCGGAACAGAAGTAGAAAAATAGGCATGGGTGGCAGAAGGGGGTTGCTTCCAAAAATATAGTGTTTTGAATAATAGCTGCTGAGTTTCTTGTGGCAATGGCCTCTGGGTCTCTGTGAGGAATTTAGAAAGTTACTAGGCTACAACCTTTATCTCTACTTGCTTTTAGCTGGGTGGGTATGTTAGCAGAATACACACATGGCATCACATGGGATTCTGAAGTCAAATCCATTGATCATGCAATGAGTAGGAAAGCCTCTCACACCCTGGAAATATGATGACTTTGAATCTTGATTTTACGTTATGACTTGTAATTCTTTTCTGCCTTTTTAATGGGTTTATTAGTGGAAAATTGAAAGCAAATCTGAAATGGAAAACTATGTCCTGTACTTTTCAGAACTGAAATTGCCATGAAGATTTCAGTTGACTGACCTCAATAGAAGGAAAATCTGTGGCTTGGAAGTACTCAGTAACTCACTTGGTCACAAAGTCAGAAATAAGAAGAGTATAATATTCAACCTCAACTCACAGGGTCATTTGCAAGAGAAGTAGCTGAAATAAACTCAATTAGAAGGAAGAGTTGACTGTCCTATAGGTCAGGCAGGCCCTTATTTTTCTTTTCTTAATGTCCCATCAGCCCCTTGTCATATTCATTTTCATTAACACTTATATCAAAGGGCAGAAAGAGGTGACATTTCAATCTGTCAACTTCACTGCTCATTAGCAACTCATGTAAAGGGCGGTAGAGGGGAGGATCAAAGGCTAAACTGAGGTTACAGGTTTTCTGTGGCTCTCACTTACCCTGATGTGCCATTAGCACAGATAATAGAGAGGGCGCTGCATTAAGATATTAAGGTTCGATGGAAGGAATGCCTAGTGAAAATCTGAAGAAGGGTTGAGAAGCTAGAGGTGGTAATTCTATCTCAGCGGGATGGGAGCTGCAGGCATTCACAGGAGTTAAGACGGCAGTGTTGGTACAGATGAGCATGATTAATGGTCTTTGTGTGACTGAGGGGAAAAAAAAGATGTACTAGTAGATGACATTTAAAATCCACATCAAATGGCAAGATGCTGAAAGAAGACAGAAAGGTCAGCTTAATTCACCTGTGAGAAGGAGTATGTGTAGATCCCTGCATGGAAAATATTTGATGAAAGTAGGACTGTTTACCATAGAACTAACACTACTTTCAGGTCAGCAGAATGTGCTCTTAATTATTTTTTCCATTTTTCATTAGCTCATAAATTAGAAATCCTAAAGTTGCAGTGTACAGAATGTAAACTTAGCTTTGGATAGATTTTTCCCTTGATACATTATGCATTTGTCATCAGAAATTATTTGATAATTTTGGTCTTTTCAAGAAAGCATCAATGTGAGAAAGACTGTAGGCATTACAATGATCAAATTAAATAATTTGAGTGAAAGGACTAGGTAAACGTTAGTGTACTGTATAAACATGAGAAACCTTACTTTCATAATAAATGCCTTAACTCAGTATCACCTATTTTTGCTATCAAGATTTACATATATAGCACAGGCATGTTATTATCTTGTCTTTCTTCCATGTCAGAATTTTGAAATAACTTTACATTTGTATTGGTGGCTCAGATAGTAAAGAATCTGCCTGCAATGCAGGAGACCTGGGTTCAATCCCTGGGTCAGGAAGATCCCCTGAAGAAGGGAATGGGTACCCACTCCAGTATTCTTGCCCGGAGAACTCTAAGGACAGAGGAGTCTGGAGGGCTGTAGTCAATGGGGTTGTGAAGAGTTGGACATAACTGAGCAATTAACACTTTCACTTTACATTTGCATTATTTGTAGACTACTTTCAAAATGAGATGCCAATGAAAATCAATTAATCAATATTTTAAAATATAATTACTTTTATTCTAGTCAGTGTTGGGGATACAGATATGATCCTGGTTCCCAAGTCACAAAGCAGTTGAATCATAAAAACCTACACAGAGATATGAGAGAAACCACGTGACATCAGATAGAATATAAGAGTTCATGTAAGAGCCAGAGCAGCTCTTGGAACTTGATATGGGCTTTGGAGGATGTGAAGGACTTGAAATTGGGCTACAAAAGCAATTTTCCCTTTAGCAATGTGAAGCCTCATCTCATGAAACATCTGCCATTTTCAAGGCTTCATTTCTACTGGTTTCATTAAGACACTTTGTGAGCTTAAAGGGGTTGGCTCAGTGAGAGGCAGGAGACAAAGAAGTTAAAGAGCTCAGCTTCTAAGGGCAGCCTGGAGACAAGTTGCTTCTGCTGTTAGCAGCTCCATTTCTTTATCCAGTAAAACCTCCTCTGCTCTTCAATGCAGCCACACCATCACCTCTCCCTGGATTTTTCACTAGATTCCTCACTGATCTCCCTCCTTTTATCCTTGTTCCCGAATGACCTATTGCCTATGTTGCAGTTGGAGAGATCTTTTAAAATCCTAATACATATCTTGGTTTTGTCCAAAACCTTTAAGATTGGTTATTTCACTTAGAGTCAAAGTCAGAATCCTTACACTGGCCTGAAAAACACCGCTGACCCTTATGACCTCATCTACTCTTTCCACATTTGCAGTCTTTACAGCAGACTTCAGCTTCCTTGCTGTTCTAGGGCATGCTAGGCAAGCTGTCTCATTAGGAAATTTTTCCAGGCTATTCTTTCTTCCTTACATACTCTTCTTTCAGCTATCAATAGGGTTAACTGTCTCATCTCTTTGATGTTTGGTTGACTGTCACCTTTTCAATGACAATTACCTTGATCACCATATTTTAAGCTGCAAAGGCTTCAGTTCTACTTTTTTATGTCCCCATAGCAGTTAAGTTCTAACATATTTTATGATTTGCTAGTTTAGTGTGAGGCTTCCCTGGTGGCTCAGTGGTAAAGAATCCACCCACAAGGCAGGAGTGTGTGCTAAATCATTTCAGTCGTGTCCAATTCTTTGCAACTCTATGGACTATAGCCCACCAGGCTCCTCTGTCCATGGAATTCTTCAGGCAGGAATACTGGAGTAGGTTGACATTTGCTTCTCCAGGGGATCTTCTGGAGCCAGGGATGGAACCTGCATCTCTTGCATCTCTTTCATTGGCAGGTGGGTTCTTTACCCCCAGCGCCACCTGGGAAGCCCAAGGGCAATGCAGGAGACGCGTGTTCCATCCCTGGATCGGGAAGATCTCCCGGAGAAGGAAATGGCAACCCACTTCAGTATTCTTGCCTGGGAAATTCCAGAGACAGAGGAGCCTCATGGGCTATAGTCCATGGGGTTGCAAAAAGTTGGACACAGCTGAGTGACTATCACTTAGTGGCTAAGAAACTACAACAACAATTTAGGATGATTGGTCATTGTTTAGAGTCTCTCTCCCTCTAGCAGAATAATTTTGTTTGGTGTTATATCTGAAGCACCTAGGATATTCTGGAATATTTTAGGTACTTGATAAGTTGTTTGTTGAATTGGAGGCAAAAGATTAGCCCAGTGTCTGGCACATAAACATACACATTCCATAAATATTGAGCATCATTACTAATCCAACCAGGAGAGATCAGAACCCCACCTGAATGTGGCCCCAAGCAGGGGAGGGTTGCTTGTTTTATTTATTTATTTTTATACGTACAATGGAAGAGCCAGAGCAGCTCTTGGAATTTGATACAGGCTTTGAAGGATGGGCAGGACTTGAAATTTGGCTATAAAAGCAGTTTTTCCTTTAGTAACGTGAAGCTTCATCTCATGAAACATCTGGATCAAAGGAGAGAGTGTGAACATGGCTTGTGAGTCGTAGAGAGTGAAGGTCTCATAGTAGACCAAAAGGTCCCTGTTGAGTAGCACAGAAAATCTGGTGGAAGGGCTGTGCCTGAGAGTAGAGGGTGAGTGATAGTCAAGGATGGAGCCATAGACTGTCAAGGATGTTCTGGAAGAGGATCAGCTTAGAGGATGGTGTCTAAATGCAAACGTTTTATGTATTTAGTAACATAAGAATAAAATCAGGTACAATATGAGGGATGAAGAAAAGAATTGGAGGTGTTTTCTTAGGGAAAAACTTGAAGGCATAGGAAAGAGTGAAGAATGAAAAGAAGTGAGAAAATAAATAACTTAAAAATTTCTTGAAGATGTCTGGTGACTCAATGATGAGATATTCCACTATATATGTGGCAGGAAATAAAATAAAACCTAATCCATTTTTATCCTTAGTACAGTGCCTTGCATGCAATAAGCTCATAAAATATATATTGAATGAATATGGATACCTGTAGGGTATGAAAAGTATCATTATGAACTATTTAAGAGCAGAATGGTTTCAAGTAATAAATGTATATGTTAAAACTAAGATAATATTCAGTGAAGTCAAATACATTTGTGATAACATTATGAAAAATAACATACAAAAATATGAATTCAAATGAACATATTCTTTCAAAATTTTATTATATTGTATCTGATTTTTGAAAAAAAAAGAGAATGACAGATCTAAATTAAATACTTATACTTTTTATGTTTGAACTTCTTTAATGTTTATGTTTTCTCATCAGCAAATTGCAGATCTCCAGAAGGCAAAAAATACATCTTTCGTTTAATTTGCATTTTCTCAGGGAGCCTAGAATTAGGACCAACCTGAATGATAACATTGGCAGGGAAAAAAAAGAAGAGATTGCCTAACAACTCTCTTCGTGCGTATTAAAAAAGCATCATTTTTATACATTCAGCTGACTGACTTGACATTTATATATTAACATTTAATGAACTGATATATTTAGCACAAAATACGTGATTTTAGTTATGCTTATCTTTATTTTTGGTTATAAAAATACTGATAGCTGCCTGCTATACAAAAGATAAACAGTTTCTGTGGCCACCTCATTCCTTTCTGATTTAATTCTGCTTCAGTAGGTGCCTTCCAAACCTATTTTGAGGGTTATGCATAATTAATTCAAGAAGGTTATATTTAAAACTCTGTTCACAGGTGGCTAAATCTTTGAGATGTCAATCACCATCAGAACATGGTTAGAGGAAGGAGTGGTTGATAGGGAACTAAAAATCAAGGTTGAACTACAATTATTTAAAACCTTTAAAATAAGGGCAACCTCATCCTCATTTTACATTAAAGATATTAAGCACACACATTTATATTGAGATTCTCAATATAAGTCAGAGCAGAAGTCTTTCAGGTTTTAACAGATCTAAATCAGAGAGCCTGGCTTTTTAGTTATAGTACATGTCTTTGTGTCAAATTTTGAATATAGATTATCCAATATTGTAAACAGCTTATTTTTTTTCAAATGTCAATCAGTCACTTGGAATCTACATATAAAATCATAAAACTAACAACTTTGCCAAGTCACGTTCCTACCCCAATTAGCCTCATACTCCCTTCCCAGTCCTTTCCAGCATGATAAATATCTGTACTGTGTTTAACTGTTTCTCAAGAATGGCCTCTTGTAGATTCTCTGAGAAATTCCATTTCAACGTTTAATTATCATAATTGTCAGTACCTAGAAAGCAATGGCACCCCACTCAGNAGCAGTTTTTCCTTTAGTAACGTGAAGCTTCATCTCATGAAACATCTGGATCAAAGGAGAGAGTGTGAACATGGCTTGTGAGTCGTAGAGAGTGAAGGTCTCATAGTAGACCAAAAGGTCCCTGTTGAGTAGCACAGAAAATCTGGTGGAAGGGCTGTGCCTGAGAGTAGAGGGTGAGTGATAGTCAAGGATGGAGCCATAGACTGTCAAGGATGTTCTGGAAGAGGATCAGCTTAGAGGATGGTGTCTAAATGCAAACGTTTTATGTATTTAGTAACATAAGAATAAAATTCAGGTACAATATGAGGGATGAAGAAACGAACTGGAGGTATTTTCTTAGGGAAAAACTTGAAGGCATAGGAAAGAGTGAAGAATGAAAAGAAGTGAGAAAATAAATAACTTAAAAATTTCTTGAAGATGTCTGGTGACTCAATGATGAGATATTCCACTATATATGTGGCAGGAAATAAAATAAAACCTAATCAATTTTTATCCTTAGTACAGTGCCTTGCATGCAATAAGCTCATAAAATATATATTGAATGAATATGGATACCTGTAGGGTATGAAAAGTATCATTATGAACTATTTAAGAGCAGAATGGTTTCAAGTAATAAATGTATATGTTAAAACTAAGATAATATTCAGTGAAGTCAAATACATTTGTGATAACATTATGAAAAATAACATACAAAAATATGAATTCAAATGAACATATTCTTTCAAAATTTTATTATATTGTATCTGATTTTTGAAAAAAAAAGAGAATGACAGATCTAAATTAAATACTTATACTTTTTATGTTTGAACTTCTTTAATGTTTATGTTTTCTCATCAGCAAATTGCAGATCTCCAGAAGGCAAAAAATACATCTTTCGTTTAATTTGCATTTTCTCAGGGAGCCTAGAATTAGGACCAACCTGAATGATAACATTGGCAGGGAAAAAAAAGAAGAGATTGCCTAACAACTCTCTTCGTGCATATTAAAAAAGCATCATTTTTATACATTCAGCTGACTGACTTGACATTTATATATTAACATTTAATGAACTGATATATTTAGCACAAAATACGTGATTTTAGTTATGCTTATCTTTATTTTTGGTTATAAAAATACTGATAGCTGCCTGCTATACAAAAGATAAACAGTTTCTGTGGCCACCTCATTCCTTTCTGATTTAATTCTGCTTCAGTAGGTGCCTTCCAAACCTATTTTGAGGGTTATGCATAATTAATTCAAGAAGGTTATATTTAAAACTCTGTTCACAGGTGGCTAAATCTTTGAGATGTCAATCACCATCAGAACATGGTTAGAGGAAGGAGTGGTTGATAGGGAACTAAAAATCAAGGTTGAACTACAATTATTTAAAACCTTTAAAATAAGGGCAACCTCATCCTCATTTTACATTAAAGATATTAAGCACACACATTTATATTGAGATTCTCAATATAAGTCAGAGCAGAAGTCTTTCAGGTTTTAACAGATCTAAATCAGAGAGCCTGGCTTTTTAGTTATAGTACATGTCTTTGTGTCAAATTTTGAATATAGATTATCCAATATTGTAAACAGCTTATTTTTTTTCAAATGTCAATCAGTCACTTGGAATCTACATATAAAATCATAAAACTAACAACTTTGCCAAGTCACGTTCCTACCCCAATTAGCCTCATACTCCCTTCCCAGTCCTTTCCAGCATGATAAATATCTGTACTATGTTTAACTGTTTCTCAAGAATGGCCTCTTGTAGATTCTCTGAGAAATTCCATTTCAACGTTTAATTATCATAATTGTCAGTACCTAGAAAGCAATGGCACCCCACTCAGTACTCTTGCCTGGAAAATCCATGGACAGAGGAGCCTGGTAGGCTGCAGTCCATGGGGTCGCTGAGAGTCAGACACGACTGAGCGACTTCACTTTCACTTTTTACTTTCATGCATTGGGGAAGGAAATGGCCACCCACTCCAGTGTTCTTGCCTGCAGAATCCCAGGGACGGGGGAGCCTGGTGGGCTGCCATCTATGTGGTCACACAGAGTCGGATAGGACTGAAGTGACTTAGCAGCATCAGCAGCAGCAAGTTGAGATTACCTTCCATCATATACATAAATATGTGCATATATTCCCCAAACAAAATCTAAAGGGATATGTTTTTATTTAACAACCATCTTACAACATTGGAGATTTTAGGATTTGAAAGTTCAGGAGTTATCTAAGTTTGAGGGGGTCACATAAAGTATCCAGTTGATCTTAGATTTCTTATTGTCACAAGAAGGCCACCACCTTTACTGGGAGGTGAAATAAACTAGTCCCATTTCACAGGGACTGGTAGTTGTTTCCTATTATTAATTCCCCGCCTTTTCCTTTGTAACATAACGTTAAAGAATATGACCAGCTAAGGACATTTCCCAAACTCTCTTTAAACCTCATGTGTCAATGTGATTAAATTCCAGTCATTGAAATATAAGCAGAAGCATGTAGGACTTCAAAGACCTTTGAAACTGGAGGTATAGGAATATAGACATAAAGGCTGGAGCTCTAGCAATTATCTTGGTCCTGGAGGTGTCCTTGAATATAGAAGCCATGCACAGAGCATGGGAGAATGTAAGGATCAGAGCCTAGGTTTGTGATGACTCAGTGGAGCTGCTAAACCAGCCCTAGAATTTCTATCTCTCAACATCATTAAGATAAAAATAAGATAAACCATTGTTAAGCTACTGCTACTTTTTCTTTCCGTCTCATACACCTGAACTTATTTTTAACTGATGTATCATATCAGCACTATGATTTACTGGTTGAAAAGGTAGACTAACCCCAAATTATCTGTTCAAACAACTTGCCTTTATGCCTGAAAAATTGTCAACATTAAAATTATGTTCTTCTGTAGGTTAAAGCATTATTCCTATAAGTTTGTATTAAGAAACATATGTTTCATAAGGGATGAAAGAAAGAAGTTTTCTTTATGAAAAGCTAGAATTAAAATTCAGAGTGAGGAGATGATGAGCAGGAATACTGATAGTCCCATAGGCACCTGAGACTGTGTCTGGAGTGAAAATAGGAAAGGACTGGGCATTGCTGATGTGTTCACTGATTTCACATTATTGTCAATGAACAAACAAGACCTCATGGAAAATATTTTCCTTAAAGTAGGCTTTGCTTTAGTAATTACATAAACTCAATCATCTTCAGTTATTTTGTTAAGGAATTTTAAAAATAACTTAGTGTCTTACAGAGTGAAGTAACTCAGAAAGAAAAACAAATATTATGTATTAACGTGTATATGTGAAATCTAGAAATGGTATCAGTTCAGTCCAGTTGCTCAGTCGTGTCCGACTCTTTGCCATCCCATGAATCGCAGCACGCCAGGCCTCCCTGTCCATCACCAACTCTTGGAGTTCACTCAGACTCACGTCCATCGAGTCGGTGATGCCATTTAGCCATCTCATCCTCTGTCATCCCTTTCTCCTCTTGCCCCCAATCCCTCCAAGCATCAAAGTCTTTTCCAGTGAGTCAATTTTTCGCATGAGGTGGCCAAAGTACTGGNATTTTTTTACATTTACATCTTAACTAAAAAGTTAGTTAACTCAGAATTTAGAAGTGAGACAATGTTATTACAAGTGATGCTGCAGAATGATGGGTGGAGAAAAGAGGTCAGGTTCTTTAGAGTGTGACTGCCTTAGTTTGAAGTCTAGCTTCACCATTAACTAGTTATGTGACATGGGATAGTTACCTCCACTGGGTCCCCAGTTTCTCGTCTATATACAGGAAATAATAACAGTACGTACCTCATAGGTTTGTAAAGGGCTTCCCAGATGGTGCGATGGTAAAGACTCTGCCTGATAATGTGGGAGACACAGGTTTGGTCCCTGGGTTGGGAAGATCTCCTGGAGGAGGGCATGGCAACTCACTCTAGTATTTTGCCAGGAAAATTCCTTGGACAGAGGATCTTGGTTGGCTGCAGTCCATGGAGTTGAAAAGAATCGGACATGACTAAGCATGTATGCATGCACATATGTATGCAAAGGTTTGTAATGAGAACTAACTGAGCTGATTTTTAGAAAGCATGTAGAGCTCTGTCTGTATCTTTATTGAATATATGAAATGTAATCTCAGTTAGTACACAAAGTATAGGGTTGAAACTTGGGCTTTTGATTCAAACGTGGCTTCTGCTACCTCCCAGCTGTGTGATCTTGATCAGCTTGTATTCTGAGACTTGACTTCTTCATTTGTAATTGGGGAAGATGAAACCAATTTCATAGAGCTTTTCAGTTCGGTTCAGTTCAGTCGCCCAGTCGTGTCCAACTCTTTGCGTCCCCATGAATTGCAGCAATCCAGGCCTCCCTGTCCATCACCAACTCCCAGAGTTCATCCAAACTCATGTCCATCGAGTCAGTGATGCCATCCATCCATCTCATCCTCTGTTGTCCCCTTCTCCTCCTGCCCCCAATTCCTCCCAGCATCAGGGTAATTTCCAATGAGTCAACTCTTTGCATGAGGTGGCCAAAGTATTGGAACTTCAGCTTCAGCATCAGTCCTTCCTTAGGATAAGTAAATAAGATTGCTAAATAAAATACAGGATGTCTAGTTAAATTTGATTTTCAGATAATGGATAATTTCTAGTATAAGTATGTCCTATGAGATGTTTGGAATATACTTATACCAAACAATTTGATTGTAATTTAAATGTAACTGATTTCCCTGGTGGTACAGTGGTTAGGCAACCTCCTGCCAGTCAGGGGACACGGGTGTGATCCCTGGCCTGGGACGATTCCACATGCCGCAGAGCAACTAAGACCATGTGCCGCAGCCACTGAGCCTGTGCTCTAAAGCCCACAAGTCACAACTACTGGGCCCAGATGCTGCAACTAGTGAAGCCTGTGTGCCGAGTCTGGGCTCTGCAACAGGAGAAGCTGCTGCAAAGAGAAGCCTGTGCACTGTAACAAAGAGTAGCCCCCACTTGCTACAACTAGAGAAAACTCATGTGCAGCAATGAAGACCCAGTGCAACCATAAATTTTTTCAAAAAAATGTAACTGGCCATCCTGTCTTTTTTCCCCCTAAATCTGGATCCTCTATAAATAAATGAGTGCTAGTCTCTCTATTTTATATAAGAAGGGATTAATCCTTTATACATGTAGAATTTTCTATTGAAGTAGTAGAGAACTTTAGTGCATATTAGGAAGTATTATTATAGATACCTGCATAACTCACAATTTCCTGATATTTTCTTTTAAAATATAGGTGGGTATAATACCATCACCTGGATTCAGCCTATCAACATCATTTGTAGTTTTTGTTATCTTTCTTTGTCATCTAGAAAATACCTGTGACTTTATGTATTGTATAGAATGCAAAGACTCTATCTTAATCTAGTTTTCATAATGGATAATTATACCTCTATCTCTTCAGTTCAGTTGCTCAGTCGTGTCTGACTGTTTGCGACCCCATGAATTGCAGCATGCCAGGCCTCCCTGTCCATCACCAACTCCTGGAGTTCACTCAAACCCACGTCCATCGATTTGGTGATGCCATCCAGCCATCTTATCCTCTGTCGTCCCCTTCTCCTCCTGCCCCCAATCCCTCCCAGCATCAGAGACTTTTCCAGTGAGTCATCTCTTCACATGAGGTGGCCAAAGTACCGGAGTTTCAGCTTTAGCATCATTCCTTCCAAACAACACCCAGGACTGATCTCCTTTAGAATGGACTGGTTGGATCTCCTTGCAGTCCAAGGGACTCTCAAGAGTCTTCTCCAACACCACAGTTCAAAAGCATCAATTCTTCAGTGCTCAGCTTTCTTCATAGTCCAACTCTCACATCTATATATGACCACTGGAAAAAACCACAGCCTTGATTAGACGGACCTTTGTTGGCAAAGTAATGTCTTTGCTTTTCAGTATGCTATCTAGGTTGGTCATAACTTTCCTTCCAAGGAGTAAGTATCTTTTAATTTCAAGGCTGCAGTCACCATCTGCAGCGATTTTGGAGCCCCAAAACATAAAGCCTGACACTGTTTCCACTGTTTCTCCATCTATTTCCCATGAAATGATGGGACCAGATGCCATGATCTTTGTTTGCTGAATGTTGAGCCACCTTTTTCACTTTTTCACTCCTCTTTCACTGTCATCAAGAGGCTTTTTAGTCCCTCTTCACTTTCTGCCATAAGAGTGCTGTCATCTGCATAGCTGAGGTTATTGATATTCCTCCTGACAATCTTGATTCCAGCTTGTGCTTCTTCTAGCCCAAATTTTCTCATTATGTACTCTGCATAGAAGTTAAATAAGCAGGGTGACAATATACAGCCTTGACATACTCCTTTTCCTATTTGAAACCAGTCTGTTGTTCCATGTCCAGTTCTAACTGTTGTTTCCTGAACTCCATATAGGTTTCTCAGGAGGCAGGTCAGGTGGTCTGGTATTACCATCTCTTTCAGAATTTTCCACTGTTGATTGTGATCCACACAGTCGAAGGCTTTGGCATAGTCAATAAAGCAGAGGTAGATATTTTTCTGGAACTCTTTTCCTTTTTCCATGATCCAGCGGATGTTGGCAATTTGATCTCTGGTTCCTCTGCCTTTTCTATCACTTGCTGCTGCTGCTGCAACTGCTAAGTCACTTCAGTCGTGTCCGACTCCGTGTGACCCCATAGATGGCAGCCCACCAGACTCCCCCACTCCCAGGATTCTCCAGGCAAGAACAACTTACTTGGTACCAAAAGCAAAAAAGACAGTTTTAAGCAAGGTTACTTGTGTTTTGGGAGGACAATTTGCCCTGTACTTCCTACCTAGGGAAGGCAGAAGATAAAAAAAGGAAACTTTGTGAATCTGGACAGTTTTATCATCAATCAACAGTAAACTAGTCTTAAACTTTAATTCTTATATTACTGAATAACAATTTATTCCCCCTAAAACAACAACCTTTTTTTTTTTTTTTGCTCTTAGTAGTTGCTGTTCTAAAGCATAACTATATACAAGTTAGGATGGGAAAATTATACAGTGAGTACATTTTAAAATTTCTTTTTTCAAAAATTTTGAAAGTTGAAGAATATATGAGAAGGAAAAATATCTAAGTAGAATTTTTAAGCTTTGAAAATATGCTTTTCTTGTGGAAATTTTCTAGATATTTATAGAATTTATACAAACAAAAATATTAAGACTTAATTACACAGTGTGTTTACTTGCAACTTTAAAATGGGCAAAATCGTAAAAATAATACACCAATTTTTATCTTTTATCTTTTACCAGCTTAAAACATTTCTTACTGATAGGTGGTTTAGAAAAAAGTCCTGACAAAAATAGCTGAGCATTAAAAAAAAAAAAATGCTCCTTATCAAAGCTTTCGATAGCACGGATGATATTGAGTGGAATACAGCAAATCTTTGACTCTGTGTAGAAAGGCATTCAGAGCAGTATGATCCCTGGGTCAGGAAGATTCTCTGGAGGAGGCAACCCACTCCAGTATTCTTGCTTGGAAAATTCCATGGACAAAAGAGCCTGGTGGGCTATAGACCATAGGGCAGCAAAGAGTCAGACACTACTGAGTTACTTAACACTTTCACTTCACTTTTGGCTGGACAGGGTCATGTTAAAGGTCCTGTCAAATGCTGAACCTATTGAAACTCAAACATGTCTTATTTCTATTACATTTTGTGAAACATTTGGGGAAAATCTGGCAACTGACTGAGCATTCAGGAATTGTGGCTGGTTCCACAAACTTCCTAGAAGAAATGGGGAACCTACAAATGCTATTATNTGTTAAAGGTCCTGTCAAATGCTGAACCTATTGAAACTCAAACATATCTTATTTCTATTACATTTTGTGAAACATTTGGGGAAAATCTGGCAACTGACTGAGCATTCAGGAATTGTGGCTGGTTCCACAAACTTCCTAGAAGAAATGGGGAACCTACAAATGCTATTATTGAAAATCAAGATATAATAATGAAAAAACTATTCTCAAGAATATTTTAGTCCTGGAATTCTATATTTAGAAGTGTATTTGCAGTTTTGATATCAGTGTCTGGGGTAGCTTTGTTTGTTACATGAATTAAATACATTTTTTATCCCCACATGATTTTAACAGAAAGAATTTTCAAATTAACTCAGATTTGGAGTATAAATTAGGACTATAAATATATCTCAGATCAGAGAGTCAAATTAGTTCAAAAATTACATATACATATATACATACCTACATCACACAAACTTATATATCCTTTAATGACTCTGGTATATTAAAAAGTAATGTCCTAGTATCATAACTGAATTCTGTGTTCATTATACAGGTATTATAGAAATTAATTCTCATTATAAAATGTTTAAATAATAATGAATACTTAGAAAATGAGAATGCTCCCCTTCATTTACTTCCAAGTCTCTCTTCCTTCCCAAGAGGTATGTGCTCAGTCATAAAGTTGTATCTGATTCTTTGTGACCCTATGGACGACAGCCTGCCAGACTTCACTGTCCATGGGATTTTCCAGGCAAGAATACTGGACTGCGTTGCCATTTGCCTCTCCAGGGGATCTTCTTGACTCAGGGATCAAAACCGTGTCTCTTGCATTGGCAGGCAGATTCTTTACCCATGAGCCACCAGGGAAGCCCCTCCCAAGAGGGAACTAATGCTACTATTTGGTACTCCTTTTTGGGGTTCTTTTTCTATGTATTTGCACACACATATGCCATCACTAGCATATTTATTTTAAAAGAAATAACATCCTACCATATGTGTTACCCTTTGCCTTGCTTATTTTTACTTAATAATGTATCTTGGAGAGTTTTTTCATATTACTACAACAACAACAACAACAACAACAACAACACTGACCTTATTCTTTTTAATGGCTACAAAGTAACAGTAATTTACTTAATCACTTGTTTACTGATAGAGGTTTAGCTTTCCTTCCTCCTAGCTTTCACTAGTACAAATAATGCTGTAATGAATGTCCCTGTACACATATCTTAATATATGTAGGTAAATATTACTGTGGGTAAATATTTAATATATGTGGGTAAATATTACTGCAGGATAATTTCCTAGAAGTGGAACTGCTAGGTCAAAGGATATGCACATGTTCAAGATGGAAGGATTCTGAGAAACTGGCTTCGTTGAAATCTGATTGAGTTCTTGCGTGCAGATTGTTGACATTTACTGCTGCTATCAGCGTGCCTTACTCTCCCTAATGGAGATGGATTATATGTGTCTGTGATGAAAGTTTAGCATGCTTAGTATCTTTAGAACTCAGGGATTTGTAACCCGAATCCACTACCACTGAACTCTTAGGACAGGTGGACATCCAAGTGAAAAGAGTGGTGGTGTGGAGAGTACATGATAAATAGTACTGTTCACTGCCTCAAACTCATGCATATTTCTGAGATTTCCCATTAGCTGTTAATTTCAATTTTTAGTTATTTGTAAATATTTACTTGCTCATAACATTCAAGTCTGTTATCATTATCTTACTTTTAATACAATGTTGCTATTATAAACACATTTTGTTTATTTATGATTCTTATTCAATAATTATTTGGAGCTTTAAACTGTAGCTGAGGCTGAGTTTGGAAATACACTTGTATAAAAATTAAGTTATATATTGGCAGAAGATGTAATAACCTTTGCTAACTTCAGAAATTCTATGTGAAAATCTCTTTGGCTAGGGAGGCATTTATTATTTATATTGTTGCTACTTAATTTTCCTTTGAACACATACAGCATTGCCTTTAATGAATATCTGTACAAGATCAACAAACTGTACAGTTTGTGTAGACAACTTAGTTCAATGATAAATGGTCATAAATGTTTCAGATATTTAGGATATCTGTAGGAATCTGAGTTGACTGAAGATTATGATTTCATATCAAATTCACTCTGTCATTAGGGATGTCTTTGACAAGTTAGTCCATCTACTTAGCTCATGTTATAAATGAAGGAAAAGATTTTAAAATTCACACTGGGACCAAATGATCTTGATGTAAACCACTGCAAAGAACGGAACCTTGTACGAGATCACCCCGTTCACAAATGATGACACTGGAACAAGTGGATCCTCACCTGAAATAACATTATATGTAAAGACCAAGAAATGCATTGCAGGCGGACACCCCTAAGTTTAAATCCTAGGTAGTCACAAGCTGTGTGATCTTAGTTAAATTACTTAACCTCTCTTAATCTCAATTTTCATATTTGTAAAACTGGAATAATGCAATGTGTCTCAGTATTACTGTAGGAAATATATAAGGTAAAATAGAGCACCTGATATGTACTCAACACATGGCAGTTTCAATAAATGATAACTGTTATTATCACCAAGTATAACTTCATATTTAATTCAAAAATCAGAATATTATTATTTTAGATTCAACCAAAGATCTTTTTCATTCAAAATAATAAAAATTTTTTTTGGCTGGCTAATTAGTTTAATTATTTTGGCTTTCTAAATGACGAATTCATATCCCTACATGACAGATATGATTAAATTATGGATTCTCTAAGTTTAGTGCACAAAATATTCACTTGAATGATGCCTAGAGTCATCAGAAAAGATACTATACTTACTTTTCTACACTATTCCACTGTCTTTTTGATTGATAACTAATAGAAATACCTAAATACATAGAGAGNATTATGGATTCTCTAAGTTTAGTGCACAAAATATTCACTTGAATGATGCCTAGAGTCATCAGAAAAGATACTATACTTACTTTTCTACACTATTCCACTGTCTTTTTGATTGATAACTAATAGAAATACCTAAATACATAGAGAGTACTTATGAATGTGAAAAATGTAATGGAGATTTTTGCATAATATAGTATTCTGCAAGCAGTTTTTGTGTGAATGATGAGCAAAGAAAAGCATTAAAAGTGACCACAAGTTATACCAAGTGAAGCTTACATTTTGTATTTTTAGATAAGTATTAGAACCTAATCAGTGAACACAAAGGTTCATTGAAATCAAGTGGCTAAATTAATTCTCTCTGAAAAGTTGAACAATTTATGTCCAGAGAAGTTTATTTTGGGGAGGCTCATTTGCATTTGTAAATAACATTTTGCTCAAGCATGATTTTTCATTACTAAAACCACTAAGTTGTGACAGACTGGGAGCTCCCGTACAAAGAAGCCATATTTATGAAACTCCCATTAAATTGCTTTCTGGTATCACTTCAGTGAGAGCAGAGCTCTTTTAGTGTATGGGTGCCAGTTTGGAATCTCATTATTTTAAAAATTAGCAAAACCTCATTAAACAGCTGCTTTTCTATTTTTTTGTTGACTTGCATGAGATGCTAAATGACTCTATTCTTTGCCTAGCAGATTAAAAAATTTTAATCTGGTTTATACTGCAGGCTTAATTTTAATGTATAATCATCCATGTAAATAGATCCTAGAGACTGGTGGTGTTAAAAATAATTTAAAATATACAAAAGGAAATACATTCTTACTTAGTACTAGAAATAAATTAGTAAGCCTAAGGCATTTTGTGTTTTTCTGCAACCTATGACAATTTTACTCTGTCTGTAGTCCACTTTTTGTGGACTTTAAGCACTTGGCAGTAATAGTCAAATTTTTTTTTGCATATGCAAATATTCAGGATAAATGTAAAAATAATGAAAATAGAATTCTCACACTTCCAAATGTATACCGGAATCTTCCTAAATCAGAGTAGCCATAGCCTTTGTACTGAGCCTTTACGAGTGAGATTGTTGGGAATTTAAAGAGATTCAGTTAATGGTTGGGGCTTCCCAGGAGGTGTTAGCAGTAAAGAACCCACCTGCCAATGCAGGAGACATAAAGAGACGCAGGTTCGATCGAGTGAGGAGTGTTATATTCTTGTAGAAGGAAGGAATGTCCAGAAAAGGGATTATAAATGTGTTTTCCACCAGCCACATTCCCCAGATCCATTCCTCTTAACACTTTGGTCTCAACTATTAAGCCCATGGTCAATCTGGGAAAGATCAACAGCTGGTGGGGGTGTCCAGCTCCCTGTTAGTGGGTAGGACCAACAAGGCACAGTATACACTCTGCTCAGAGAAGGATTAATTTAATTAATAGCTCTCTGTGTTTGTTAGTCGCTCAGTCATGTCTGAGTCTTTGTGACCCAATGGACTGTAGCCTGCCAGGCTTCTCTGTCCATGGGATTTTCCAGGCAAGGATACTGGAGTGGGTTGCCATTTCTTTCTCCAGGTAATCTTCCCAACTCTGGGACCAAACCAAGGTCTCCTGCATTGCAAGCTGATTTTTTACCATCTGAGCTACCAGGGAAGCCCAAAAGTCAACTTAACCAGCCAGCCAAGAATTTAAGCACTATCCAAATTTAAATATAAGTTCATGAGAAGATTACAGTCCAAAAATTTAAAGTAGCCACACATCTGTGTCAAAATGGTATGGAAAGGGACAACTTAGGAGTATGGGACTAACAGATGCAAACATACATAAAATAGATAAGCAACAAAGATTTACTGTATAAGACAGGGAATTCTAGTCACTATCTTATAATAACCTATAATGGAATATAATCTGAAAAGATATAACTGAATCACTTTGCTGACATATGAAACTAAGAGAATATTGTACATCAAATACACTTTAACTTAAAAACATGGAGTGGAAAAGCCACTTTGAACTTCATTGACTACAATGGTTAAAAAAAGCCTTATATTTTAAGTCTCGTCAAGGCCTGAAGCCATCTGCTCCAGGTGCAGCGGCAGCCTCAAAAACAGGGAGTACTCTGCCCCTAAGTCCATCCCTCGTCTTTATCTTGAGATTCCTGGCCAACACGTAAGATAAGCGTTTGGGGATGTCATAAATGATACATTTGTCTGAGTTCAGGAGACATTATTCAGGGAGTTGCATGGGCTTATGCAGATGAGGTGCATCTGTGTCCATCCACTTGGCTCTCTCTGCTGTGCCATATGCCACAGTCCTACCCAAGGACTCTTCTTCCATTTGAGCACTGGTTTCTGCTGTGTTCACCAACTCCAACCGTTCTCCTTTTTCTCTTCTGCAACACCAATTGCCTACTCTCTGTTGGACATTACAATTATTTTTGTTACTTTAAAAAATTCAATCTTTCTTGGTCTTTCTAGCCACTGGCTCATTACTTTCCCTTCCTTTTAATAAAGTTTCTTGAAATAGTTGTCGGTACTCTCTGTCACCAATTCCTTTTCTCCAAATCTCTCTTGAACACGTGAAGGATGTTGTCTTCTCTACTCCATCAAGATTGTGCTTGTTGAGGTCCTCATGACTGATAAATCTTAATTTTAATCTTTTCTGATCTTTTATCAGCGTTTGACCCATTTGATAACTGCTTTTCCATAAAACACTTTTTTCTTCTTGAACGCCTGGCTTTTTCATTGCTTTCTTACCTCTTCCTTTCAGCTTCTTTTTCTTGTTTCTCCTCTTTCTGACCTCTTAATGTTGAAGTAGTTCAAGGCACAGGCCTTGGACCTCTCCTTTTCCTTATATACATTTTCTTGTGTGGTTCCATCTAGTTTCAAGGCTTTAATTATCATCCATAAAGTGATTGTTTTTATTTCCAAGCCAGACCACTCCTCTAGTCTCATACCCAACTTCTTTTAAGTTTTTTTTTTTTTTAATGTGGGTCATTTTTAAAGTATTCATTGAGAGTGAATTTTGTAGGATTGGTGAACAATGCTAATGTCCTATTTTAAAGTTTCAGTCATATCATTAAACTATTACCGGTCAGCCAGTTGTGGTAAATCATGGAGTAGGAGGACATTTGGGTGAAATTTGAACCTGTGTGTTACCAGTTGAGAAAGTGTAGAAAGAGAACAAGGAATGGAGCATGTTTGCAAAACAGCAATTCTGTTGAGGGACTGTCGACTCTCAGCCAAGAAGGAGAGATATGAGGACATGAGGGTGAGGGATGGGCAGTATAAAGCTTTGAGATCAATAGACTCTGAATGCTGTCTGCCTCCTAGAACTGCAAGTCTGCACTAGCCTAAGGAGGCTGGGTAAAGAGAAGAGAGTGACGTAGTTGACATCTATAATGTCTGGGGTTCTTTGTATGAGGAAAAATAGTTTATTTTGTTGGAAACAGTTTTGCCATTTCACCATAAACAGCAGGGCCATCTAAAGGAGGTAAATTTTATGCAGTGAGTTCGCCTTTCAGGACACTAGGCTAATCCACTATTTGGCTTCTCACTGTTTCCGTTTTATCTAACTGGCTCTATTGAGTGACCCCTAGAGCAAATTATTCTTTCCAATTCTTTGTACAGTTCCTAGTATTTTTGGCAGTTACAGGTATCAGCTTACACACTTTATTTCCTACACAAATAGATACAAGTGTGCCATATTGACTGAACCATATGAAATTGCCATTTTTGTAAGTCAAAGTGGCCAGATGTTGGCAATTTCAGATTTTGAGAGTGCATTTCTTAGATAAGCATGTAACTTTAGAAAAAGGTTATATCCATGTATACAAAGGCCTAAAATTAAAAGAAAATTTTGTTGAAGTAGAGTTGATTTACAATGCTGTGTTAGTTTCAGATATACAGCAAAGTAATTAAGTTATATAAAGAGAATATATATATATATTCTTTTTCAGATTCTTTTCCATTATAGGTTATTACAAGATATTGAATATGGTTCCCTGTGCTATACAGTAGGTCTTTGTTTACTTATTTTATATATAGTAGTATGTATCTGTTAATTGCAAACTACCAATTTCCTCTTTGGTAACCATAAGCTTGTTTTACCTGTGAATCTGTTTCTATTTCATAAAAATTTTCATTTGTATTATATTTTAGAGTCCAGACTTCCCTGGTGGCTCAGATGGTAAAGCGTCTGTCTAGAATGTGGGAGACCTGGGTTTGATCCCCGGGTTGGGAAGATCCCCTGGAGAAGGGAATGGCAATCTACTCCAGTACTATTGCCTGGAGAATCCCATGGACAGAGGAGCCTGGTAGGCTACAGTCCATGGGGTCACAAATAGTCGGACACGACTGAGTGACTTCACATATATGAAATATATCATATGGTATTTGTCTTTCTCTTTCTGACTTACTTCACTTTAGTATGATAATATCTAGGTTCATCCATGTTGCTGCAAATGACATTATTCCATTCCTTTTAATGGTTGAGTAATATTCCATTGTGTATATATACCATATTTCTTTATTCACTCATCTGCTGATGGACACTTAGGTTGCTTCTATGTCTTGGCTATTGTAAAAATGCTGTTATGGACATTAGGGTACATGTATGTTTTCTAATTAGAGTTTTTATCCAAATTTATTAAAATTAAAATTTAAAATTCACTATGTCTATACTTGCCACCTTTCTTTTTATTGAAACTATTTTTAAAATAGCAAATTTTCCATTTTAAATTTCATTATAGGATAATAGTTTTTCACAGACTTTACTTGCTCCAAACACTTATTCATATTATGATATTAAATTGTGGTAACAGTGTTCAGGAGCAACTTTAAGTAGCTCCCTCATTTAAAAGTTTAAGCACTTAAAAAAAAAGTATTCTTGATTTCTGGAAAAAACAATATAGACCTATCTAGACTTATTCCTGATCCAAGACATGGATTTGACTGCTTGTGCAACTGTCTGGTTTCTTTGGATGAAGAATGGCATTGGAGATGAAAATCAGAGAGGTAGGGTGCATGTTGTGCTAAGTTGCTTCAGTTGTGTCCAACTCTGCCACCCATAGCCCACCAAGCTCCTCTGTCCATGGGATTCTCCAGGCGAGAATACTGGAGTGGGTTGCCATGTCCTCTTCTAGGGGATCTCCCCAACTTAGGGATCGAACCCACCTCTCTTCTGTCTCCTGCATTGGCAGGCAGGTTCTTTACTGGTAGAACCACCTAGAAAGCCCAGGATGCATGTCAGATTGTTATAAATAAAAAACAATATTAAGCAAAATACTCCTGTCATGAGATCATTACTTAGGTTCTTAAACCCTTCTGTAATCCCTAGGCATCTAATTAACCACTTCTTTAGTGACAGTGGAAGATGACATCAAGATTTCTGATGTGGCACAGTGCCCATAGTATTACAGCATAAGGCATGAGCCTGGGAAAGTGTGGCTTAGGTAGGTGGAGGGCAAGATCCTTGAGAGTGAAGATTTCTATGAACAGAGAGTCCAGAGTGCTGAATAGATAACTTGCGAAATATCAAGAATGATGACAGATTAGTGGTAGATGGTGAGCCAGGAGATAAAATATTCAATGAGTTAAAAGGAGTGATTAGATTTCTATAGATGACTCTAAGAAGGTAGAGGTGTGAGATGTATTGATTTTTATAATGTAAATCAAAGGACTAGGAATTATTGAGGAAGGAGGGAATAGAATGGAGTTGGGAAGAATACCTGCACATCATCATTGCCAATAGAATGAGTGAAAACTGACATTCAGTGGCTGCACTTGTGCTCATTCTTTTGGTTAATAGCAAAGCGTAAACTATTACTTTGAATTTTTCATTCTTTTGTGAATTGTTGGCATCTCATGTCCTTGGTTCCCTATTTTTCTATTATTGAGTTTTAAGAGCATATATATATATATATATATATGTATTAGCATTGTTCAACTTTGCCATAATTAGCTCATGTATTTTCCTAAATTCTCTGTGCAAGTGTATATACTAATTTATTGTACAGATTTGACATTATGGGATTATGGGAATTATTTAAACTGTCTATGTAGAGCAGTTGTCTTTGTGTCTGAGGCTGGAGCATGAATATGAGGTGGGACAGAGCAAGAACAAACTAGAACTCACAAACAAAATCAGGAGCTGGCAGAGACTAACCAAAACCTGGGTCAGTTCTAGCTGCCTACTACAGTGCTAGAATGAGGGTAATAGAAGTGGGGCTCTGACAGTGCCAAGTGAAGCAGGCATGCACCCTCAGGTTTGTGCAATTGATAAAGTGATACTTGCATAAATCTGAGAGTGAAAGTAAAAGAGTAGTCGTTCAGTCGTGTCTGACTCTTTGCGACCCTGTGGACTGTAGCCCACCAGGCTCCTCTGTCCATGGGATTCTCCAGGCAAGAATCCTGGAGTGGGTTGCCATTTCCTTCTCCAAGGGATCGTCCCAACCCAGGGATCATACCCAGGTCTCCTGCATTGCAAGCAGACACTTTAACCTCTGAGCCACCAGGGAAGCACAAAATTGGAACCATAGATGCCTTGCCTTCCTCACCCTAGACCTGTTCATCTCAGACCTTGATGACCTGGTACCATGCATAAGCTGGAGACCTTGGTCATGGCCCAAGAGTCAGACACATTTGAACCATAAGTTAGAGGAGCTGATGGAGGATCCACGAGAAGGTGCAAAAGTTGCAGGTCCAGCTGCTTGAAACCAACAAAATGAGTCAGCAGAGTAGTTATAAGGTATGTGAGCTTCAAAATGGTGGCTGCTTCATTTCCGCCCTCCAAATCTCATCCAAAATGCTCTCTTGTGACTTGCTCTCTTAGGAAACACACAGAAAAGGGAATTCTTGGATGTGTAGTTTGACTTACCCAAGTGGACACATCACAAACTACCACAGAGGGTAACAGTTAATTCTACTTAAATTTATCTACTTATTCAATTAAAAGTCCAAATTTTTTTTGAAACTTGACTAATTATTTCTATAGTTCATTTAGAAGAATATATGAGAAAAAGAACTAGAAATGTTCTTTAAATATAATAAAGTGATCTTTCTCCACTATATAGCAAAACATATAAAACTGCAGTAATTAAAACTGATGTTCCTGCTGTAGGAAGAGACAGATTAGTTGAACTATATAGGTTTATATGAGAATCTTGTACATAACAGAAGGTGTCTTACATAACTGAGCAATTGAATTTTGTTTCACTAAAGGATATTGTAGCCATTGTTTACCTATTTAAATTAAAAAAAATCTTGATCCAAATCTTTACCTCATATAGAATTCAATCCCTTTATAGGTTACAAAATTTAAATTTAGAAAGTGAAATCACATAAAATTATTAGGGCAAGTATGTTTCTGAGTTATAACATGAAAACCAAAAATGTAGAATTGACTTTATAAAATTTTGAGTATATTGATTACAAGCTTTGTACAATTAAAAATTACTGTATATAAAGTCAAAAGACAAACAACAATCCAGGAAAATATTTGAACTAAACATGGCAGTCAAAATTGATCATTCTTAATACACAGATTTTTTTAAAAGAATTTCCTTAAAAATCGACCAAAGACATAATAAACTGACAATAGACAAAAATTCAAATTCAAATTAATATTTTAAGCTTCACTATTAATCAAATTAGATTCCAAGGTGGCTCAGTGATAAAGAATCCACTTGCCAAGCAGGAGACGTGGGTTCTACCCCTGGTTTGGGAAGATGCCCTGGAGAAGGAAATGGCAACCCACTCCAGTATTCTTGCCTGGAGAATCCCATGGACAGAGGAGCCTGGTGGGCTGTGCTCCATAGGGTTGCAAAGAGTTGGACAAGACTTAGTGGCTGGGCAACAACAATTAACAATATAAGTAGCAATTAAGCATCATTTTCATCCATAAAGTTGGCAATGGAAAAAGTTAATGGAACTTGCTGTTTTCAACAGTAAGCTTTGTCTTATAATAGCATTAATAAATTAACTAGATAGTACATTTAAAATTTTGANGGGCAACAACAATTAACAATATAAGTAGCAATTAAGCATCATTTTCATCCATAAAGTTGGCAATGGAAAAAGTTAATGGAACTTGCTGTTTTCAACAGTAAGCTTTGTCTTATAATAGCATTAATAAATTAACTAGATCGTGCATTGTTTTGAGAGCAGTTAATAAAGATCTTCTGGAAGACAGGGAATATATATCAAAATTTTAAATGTACTATCTTCTTATACTAGAATATTCACTTCTAGTGTAAATTTTTCTTAGAGACTCAGTTGCGCTTGTGAGAAGTTGCTTTTTAACACAGGGAGCCCAGCCTTGTGCTCTGTAATGACCTAGAGGGGTAGGATGGGGAGAGGGGAGGGAGGCTCAAGAGAGAGGTGAAAGACATATAATTATGGCTGAATTGCCTTGTTGTATGGCACAAACAAGCACAACATTATAAAGTAATTTTCCTACAATTAAATACTTTTAAAAAAGAGAAAAGTCAGTTGCATAAATCTGAGAACACATATGATTAAGTTTGCTTATTGAAGTCTTATTTATGATAGCCAAAAATTGAAGATAAATATCCATTAACCTAAATGTGCATACATTCAATAGAATTCTATGAAACCAGTTAAAAATGCATTTAATGACATTAAAATACTTATGCTATATTATAGAATGAAAACATATTGTACAATATGACACCATATATGTAAACTTGGACATACAATTTTACACATGATGTGTATGCTAAGGGATAGAAGAGGGTTTACAAACAAAAAGTAGTTGTCTGAATCAAAGGCTGTCAGTGATTTTTACTTTTGGGGGGTAATTTTCTTAATCTTTTTATTAAACAGTGAATATCTACAATTTTTATAATGAGCAAAACAACACATACTATTTTAATTTCTAGTGAAAATGCATCATTGAAGGAATATTATTATCATTGTTGTTGTATTTCACATACCTTGGCAGATTTTCAAAGCTATGGATACCATTGGGGGACTGGTAATATCCCTATTGCATCATTTGTGCCAGTTCCTGGGTTAGTATATATTTAATTCTTATGGCTTTCAAAGAAAACATGACCTGTCATAAACACCAAATGTACAAAGGCAGGATAGAGTCTCCAGTATCTTCCATGAAAGAGCATCAAAAATATATTCTGATTTGCCTGTCACTATCATGAAAAGTAAAATAGAAAGATTACTTGGTGTTTAACTTCAGACATCTGATATCAATTGGGCACAATCCATCTCTCAGTTTAGAGTAGTTATCCCTAGCCTGCTTTCAGGCTTAATCCCTNCTAATTATTTCTATAGTTCATTTAGAAGAATATATGAGAAAAAGAACTAGAAATGTTCTTTAAATATAATAAAGTGATCTTTCTCCACTATATAGCAAAACATATAAAACTGCAGTAATTAAAGCTGATGTTCCTGCTGTAGGAAGAGACAGATTAGTTGAACTATATAGGTTTATATGAGAATCTTGTACATAACAGAAGGTGTCTTACATAACTGAGCAATTGAATTTTGTTTCACTAAAGGATATTGTAGCCATTGTTTACCTATTTAAATTAAAAAAAATCTTGATCCAAATCTTTACCTCATATAGAATTCAATCCCTTTATAGGTTACAAAATTTAAATTTAGAAAGTGAAATCACATAAAATTATTAGGGCAAGTATGTTTCTGAGTTATAACATGAAAACCAAAAATGTAGAATTGACTTTATAAAATTTTGAGTATATTGATTACAAGCTTTGTACAATTAAAAATTACTGTATATAAAGTCAAAAGACAAACAACAATCCAGGAAAATATTTGAACTAAACATGGCAGTCAAAATTGATCATTCTTAATACACAGATTTTTTTAAAAGAATTTCCTTAAAAATCGACCAAAGACATAATAAACTGACAATAGACAAAAATTCAAATTCAAATTAATATTTTAAGCTTCACTATTAATCAAATTAGATTCCAAGGTGGCTCAGTGATAAAGAATCCACTTGCCAAGCAGGAGACGTGGGTTCTACCCCTGGTTTGGGAAGATGCCCTGGAGAAGGAAATGGCAACCCACTCCAGTATTCTTGCCTGGAGAATCCCATGGACAGAGGAGCCTGGTGGGCTGTGCTCCATAGGGTTGCAAAGAGTTGGAAAAGACTTAGTGGCTGGGCAACAACAATTAACAATATAAGTAGCAATTAAGCATCATTTTCATCCATAAAGTTGGCAATGGAAAAAGTTAATGGAACTTGCTGTTTTCAACAGTAAGCTTTGTCTTATAATAGCATTAATAAATTAACTAGATCGTGCATTGTTTTGAGAGCAGTTAATAAAGATCTTCTGGAAGACAGGGAATATATATCAAAATTTTAAATGTACTATCTTCTTATACTAGAATATTCACTTCTAGTGTAAATTTTTCTTAGAGACTCAGTTGCGCTTGTGAGAAGTTGCTTTTTAACACAGGGAGCCCAGCCTTGTGCTCTGTAATGACCTAGAGGGGTAGGATGGGGAGAGGGGAGGGAGGCTCAAGAGAGAGGTGAAAGACATATAATTATGGCTGAATTGCCTTGTTGTATGGCACAAACAAGCACAACATTATAAAGTAATTTTCCTACAATTAAATACTTTTAAAAAAGAGAAAAGTCAGTTGCATAAATCTGAGAACACATATGATTAAGTTTGCTTATTGAAGTCTTATTTATGATAGCCAAAAATTGAAGATAAATATCCATTAACCTAAATGTGCATACATTCAATAGAATTCTATGAAACCAGTTAAAAATGCATTTAATGACATTAAAATACTTATGCTATATTATAGAATGAAAACATATTGTACAATATGACACCATATATGTAAACTTGGACATACAATTTTACACATGATGTGTATGCTAAGGGATAGAAGAGGGCTTACAAACAAAAAGTAGTTGTCTGAATCAAAGGCTGTCAGTGATTTTTACTTTTGGGGGGTAATTTTCTTAATCTTTTTATTAAACAGTGAATATCTACAATTTTTATAATGAGCAAAACAACACATACTATTTTAATTTCTAGTGAAAATGCATCATTGAAGGAATATTATTATCATTGTTGTTGTATTTCACATACCTTGGCAGATTTTCAAAGCTATGGATACCATTGAGGGACTGGTAATATCCCTATTGCATCATTTGTGCCAGTTCCTGGGTTAGTATATATTTAATTCTTATGGCTTTCAAAGAAAACGTGACCTGTCATAAACACCAAATGTACAAAGGCAGGATAGAGTCTCCAGTATCTTCCATGAAAGAGCATCAAAAATATATTCTGATTTGCCTGTCACTATCATGAAAAGTAAAATAGAAAGATTACTTGGTGTTTAACTTCAGACATCTGATATCAATTGGGCACAATCCATCTCTCAGTTTAGAGTAGTTATCCCTAGCCTGCTTTCAGGCTTAATCCCTTAAAAAAAAAAAAACTTAACAGTTTCCAGAGTTTGGTCTTTTTTCAATTTTCAGGGCATAAGCCTTTGGGAAAACTTTAGATCTAATCTTCCCTAGTCCTTTCCTTTTCCAAAAAGAACAGAGAATTTCTTCACATGTGGGATTTTTGTGGTTATCATTTATCACTTTAGGCTTTCAACCACAAATTCATCCACTGTTTTGTAAACTTCTCAGTCTTAATGTATAGGAACATTCATAAAATAGTTTTCTAGACTGATGCAAACTAAAAAGTCATAGAAAAAGTTCTACGACTTTTATTGTTAAAAATGATCCAATGATCCAGTCCAATGATGTAAATAAACACAAAGTATTAGATGTGAGAGTCATGGTTCTTCGGGCATGAGTCATGTTATAAAATATGGCATCCGTGCTGTGTGAGAGGTGAGCTGCATTTAGATCCAGGAGAAGTAATAGGCATACCCAGACTGATTTTAATAAAGCTTTAGATTCCCCCTCATCACCACCACTTACTCACCTCTTGACAGTCTTGTCTACAAGCTAAAAAGATTAAGTCTAGACCAAACTACTGTTAGTGAGTACAATAATAAGATGAAAGATCAACCATTAGGAATGGCTCCTCAGGAGCCCGTCAAGGGCTAATTGTATTGGATCCCTCTGACATGGATGAAGAAATTGAGATTTCATCACGTTTGCTCATGACACTAAATTAGCTGGGGCAAATAACACCTCCTAGAGTTTCCTTGATATATTTGAGAATGGTTTTTAGACCTCATTGCAAAACAGTTCACTTAAGGACTAAAACAAAGTGAGAGAGCTCTTGGATGGAGAAAATCTATACAAATGCAGCCCAGTTCCAAGGGTCTTATCAATCACAGTGAGCACAAGGCAAGAATGTAGCTTTTATGAAAAAAAAAAAAAAAGGTAATATTTTAATGTATCCAGAAAGCCATTCATTGTTTAGTCTTGGCACTGGTTTCTGTATTTTCTTTTCAGAGCTGGAATGAGAATGAATCTTGCAAGAGGATTCAAGTTGATTTAAAGATGAGAAAAATAGATCCTTTGAGAAGAAACTAATAATTTTGCCTTACTTGGATTAAAGACAGAGAAGGTAATATCTTTGGAAGATATTCATTGTGTCAGGAGAATCTGACTAGACTTGGAGAAAAATCACTGAACTAAATACTAGACTAGGTCAAAAGGGATGATTGAAGTATTTCTGTTCTTTGAGATGGATTAAGTGCAGAAAAGTAGTTATTTATTTTAAGTAGCTTAGGTACCCTTAAACCGGAAGTCAGAGAGGAAATTGAATTTTTTTTCAAGTTCATTGCCTGCCCTGAGATTCTAGCAAATAATTTACTTCTTATTGTATGTATGATGGAAAAAGACAATGAATTTTGAGAATGTAATATATATTAAATTATGTTTTTCCCCCAAAGTTCATTTTTTTTAAGCCCTGAAATCTCAGGGCTTAAAAATCAGAAGATCTTTATTTATTTATGGCTATGTTTGGTCTTCGTCGCTGTGCTTGGGCTTTCTCCAGTTGCAGTAAGTGGGGCCTAGTCTACATTGCTGTGCACAGGCTTCTCATTGCAGTGGTTTCTCTTGTGATGGAGCTTGAGCTCTAGGTGCATGAGCTTCAGTAAATGTGGTACAGGGGCTTAGTTGTCCCCTGGCATATGGAATCTTCCTGGATCAGGGATTGAACCCGTGTCCTCTGCGTTGACAGACAGATTCTTTACCACTGAGCCACCAGGGAAGCCCAAGTTATGTTTATAGGTAGCATTCTTTTGACAAAACACTGGATTCAGTAGATATCTATTCTTTATTTACAGTGATCAAGGCACTATTATTGATTTTGTGAGCTAAGATGTGTTAAATTCATAGTCACTTTCATACAGGAATTTAAAATTTAGAAGAAAGTCTAAGGTTTATATACCAATACTAATGTATCAAGGCAATGCATGATAGATGTTTTATCACAAGACAATACCTAATGATATTAGAGTATAATGAAAAATGGGCCTCCCTCCTGGTTCAGATGGCAAAGAATTTGTCTGCAATGCAAGAGACCCAGGTTCAATCCCTGAGTCAGGAAGATCCTGTGGAGAAGGGCATGGCAACATATCCAGTGTTCTTGCCTGGATAATCCCATGGATAGAAAATCCCTGATGGTGTGGAGTGGGAGGTGGGAGGGGGCTTCGGCATTGGGAGATCATGTACACCTGTGGCTGATTCGTGTCAATGTATGGCAAAACCAATACAGAATTGTAAAGTAGAATAAAGTATTAAAAAATAAATAAATTAAAAAAAAAGAAAATCCCATGGACTCTAGTGGGCTACCTATAGTCCATGGAGTTGCAAAGAGTTGGACATGTGTGTAGCGCATACACACACACATAATGAAAAACAATAACTTTTAAAATGATGATGATGTAGATGGCAAATTTTTTGTAGTATGCACCAGTTTGTTTCTCTAGGGTCTCTGCATAGAATAACTCATATACTCTTCATAACACTCCTACAAAGTACTTTGTTTCAATTTTATAGATGATGAATCAGAGACATGGGACAGTTAAGCCACTTGCCCAACTTCATACAGCTGATAAATGGAAGAACCAAAATGAAAACTCGGATAGCAATGGGTCAACCTAAAAAAACTGGCAGGGATTTTGAGAAATATATTTAGAGTAATATAAAAAAGGAAAGAAGACATTTCTAATCGAGGTCATCAAGAGATAAGGGTGGTGCTAAGAAGAAAAATTGTTAGGAAATGAGTGATGCACACTGGGAGTTGTGTTCATGGTGGGGAATAGTGGCAGGTAAGACTAGAAAGAGAGGCCAGGCCAGATGGTGGTGAATCTTAGAAGGTGGAGCAAGGACTTTGGACTTAATTAAGTAGTCACTGGAAAGGAAATAAAAACTTTTAAACAAATGGGGTTGGTTGATTAGTCATGTCTGACTCTTTGCAACCCCATGGATTGTAGCCCACCAGGCTCCTCTGTCCATGGGATTTTTCATGGGAGAATACTGGAGTGGGTTGCTATTTTCTCCTCCAGGGGATCTTCCCCACCCAGGGATAGAACTCACATCTCCTGTGTCTCCTGCATTGCAGGCAGATTCTTTACCTGCTGAGCCATCAGGGAAGCCCCTGTAACAAATAGGTACCATAATAAAAACAGGGCTTTGGAAAGACAGCACTTCAGTGGAATGAAAGGAGGGGAAAAATCTGAAGGCCAAGTACTACTCACCTATGATTAGAGAATGTATTCATTCCAGAGACACATTATTTAAAAAAAATAATTTGTGTCATTGTTAAAAATTAGGAGAATGGAACATGACAGAACATTATTCCAAGGATGAAAAAAATAGTTTTTCTCTGACATTCCAAATCCAATTAATTTACAGTGGATGAGTGAAGGGTTGTGTTGTGAAGGATTCTGAGGCCACATCCAGAAATAGCAGGAGAGGGTGCAATGTCAGAGTGGGGAGAGCCAGCGTAAATGTCAGCTATTTGTCATTCATGCTCTTTGCCTTAATGCCTAGAGTTGTGATGAGCATGGAAGATTTATGAATCATTTTACTCCAAGGCTATACTCAGGTCAAAGCTAACCCAAAGAGAACATATGACGTGGAAAGATGACCAACTATACTGAAAATACCAACAGAGCCTTAAAAGTTCTTGATTTGAATTGAAACTTGCTGCCTGATATTTGTGTGTCTCAGGGTAGGTACTTAACCTTTCTGAGCTGCAAGAAATTGTTTTGTGAATTGTCTCAGATAAGAACCTACATAAAGTTTCTATAAAACATCATTTAAGTAAAACTTTTAGATAATAATTTACCAGATTAATTTAAATATGGTAATAATACTAGAGTTTGGCTGTTTTGTGGAGAAGGAAATGGCAACCCACTCCAGTATTCTTGCTTGGAGAATCCCGTGGACGGAGGAGCTTGGTGGGCTACAGTCCACATGTCGCAAAGAGTTGGACACGACTGAGTGTCTTCACTTTCACTTGGCTGTTTTGAGAATTTAGCTACTCAATAGCAAGTTAGGTTCAGCACACAAGAGTCTTCAGCTGTAGCTGTTTTTGCAGAATTAGATCATATGAAAGAAAAATCTACTCTTTCCTGATAGGTAAGCCCTCCATTTCCATAATTAAAGAGTATACCCTTCACAAACCCAGTGCCCTGCTTAAATTAGATGGCAATCCCAGCAAAATTGCACATAGGTAACAGCATCATTTCTCCAATAGAAATGCTCTTTTTTAGGGTCAAAGGACCCTTTATTAATAAAACACTTGGGACTATCTATGCAATACTAATATCACTGGCAGTTCTGCTTGGGCTTAAAAAAATCAGCTTACTAGGGGGAAAACACAAATTGATTTGCCAGTTGAATAAACATTTAGACTAGTAGCCCCAATTAGGCAAGTCCTGAGCTTATCAAATTATCTCATTCCCAATGTAAACAAGGTTGTAGTTGCTTCACTTAGTTCCTTAGCACTTGGGTAGTGATGAAAGGGTCATTCAATATCAGCAGTGACCTAGGACAGCAGAGGGAATTAGCTGTTCCCTGATGCCGTATTTGGCTTGCCTAATGAGATATAAAGACGTGGTCCAAGTTCTAGGGGCAAATAAGAGCTTCCAAGCATGAGTCAGCTGCTGCTTCTTTAAGTCTATTTGAGACGTTGATAGCAATACTTTATTTTTAGAGTATTAATGCTAAATAATTGTAATTTGCCTTATTTTTCTAGAAGTTTGATACATACCCTCTAACTCCAGTATATTTTATCTGTTTGCACAGAAGAGTTGTGACAAAATTTAGCCAACAAACAGAGGCAGAATAGAGCAGGGGCAGTGGCGTTCCAGCTCTTGCCTCTACAATCCCAGTAGTTGAGTGGAATCTGGCTTTTCTCCTGAACTGACTGGGTTTATGCAGGTTTATTGTAGTATAGGTGCAACCTAAGACATATAGAAATTAAACAATATTTTTAAAACCTAGATATGCAAAAATCTTCTAATATTGCCGCAGGATACAGAGCCAATGATTTTCATTAAAAATGAGTTCATTTCAAATATTTTTTCTCTGTAATCTCTTCTTCACCTAATGATATTCTTTACTTCCTAACAATTTTTCCCTTTGGCAAAGACCTTATCATCAGGTTTAATGAAGGAATAATGTTCCATTATATATAAACTCCATTTTATTATATTCCTTATTGTTGGTTGCTGAGGTGGAACTTTATTGAGTCAGTTCCCTCAGCTTTACATCAATTTCTGGGTTGTTTATGCTCCTACACACCAATCCCAAGACTACTTGTAATTATTCTTGTGAATCTTTTCTCTTCTGATAGATCAAAATTAATAGCTTATTCTTTAAATTTCATTTATTTCATTACTAATAAGAGTGTGAGCATATATTCCTAAGAATTCATTTCAGTCTTGACCATTTGTGTACTTGTTCTTTTCTATATTGGGCTGTTGATTAGTTTTCCTTTAACAATTTGTAAGGCTATTAACCCTATTTTTAGAATGTAAATTCCATAATGGTAGAAGACTATCTGTTCCTTCTTTAGATATTTAGTACCTAAAACTGTGTCTCATACAGAGTAGGCATTTAATAAGTACTAATTAAAAATGTTACAAATTTTTTTTCTAATTTTAATGTTATATTGTTAATTGTTAACTGTTGAATAAAAGTTTTAAATCACTGCTTCTCAATATTTTCAAACAAATATTTGCTTCCAAAAAAACATGAACATCTCATTTCTACTTTTAAGATTATTTGAGAATTTCAACAAAATTTAAATAATGTAACTAATATTTCTGAGTTCTGGCTGGTGGGGGAAGGGTACATGAAGGCAGACAGGTTAGCTGCAGGCTGCCTCTTATTAACAGGTCAAATTATTTAACTTCTACGAGCCTGAGATTTCCTAACTGAATATTAACATAATAATAGTTCTTACCTCATAGCATAATTGTGAGAATTAAATGAGACTCCTTATAAGGGACTTAGTACAGTATTCAGAGTATGATAGCTGCTAATCATGTTACTTGGTACTGATAACTTCTTAAAATTTCATCTGTGAAATGAAAATAAAGATGTACACTTCATATGATTATTGCCTAGCATATACTAAACACTCAGTGAATGACAGTTAAAAAAAATCACACAGATTCATTTCAGAACTCACACACACAAAGATTCTGATATGCATCTGTGCAAGGGAAAGAGAGGTCTTGCCTTTTGATCATTATGTCTTTTTCATTGAAGACGACAGATGACAGTTTTAAAGTTCATATGATGAAACCTACCAATTTTTTTTTCTTTGGAGGAATCTGCCTTTGAAGTCAAACTTACAAGTCCATAGTCACACTAGATTAAAAGTACTGACCAATCCTTCACAATCCTTCATTCTAACTTTATAATCTTACTTTTTGTATTCATCTTTAGTTCAGCTAAAATACACTTGGTATAAATTATGAGGTAGAAATCTTAATGTTTCTAGTTGATTAGTAAGTCATCCCAAATGTCTTTTTCCCCAGTACTACTTCAACTTTTCTTGAATGATTTTCAAAAGGTATTGTAGTATTTTCCCATTTATTTTCTGCATTTATTAAGTTCAATTTGAATATTTAGTTTTGCTTTGTGCTATTATTATGATTAAGCCTTTTACTCTTTATATTTTGGCTGATTATTATTGATAGTTAAAATATTATTGTTTATTTTTTAAACTGTTCTCTTACCCATAAATGTTTAATAAATTAGTTTTAACTGATTTAATAAATTTAAAGTACATTAATAAAACATTAATGTTTTTCAATTGAATATTTGGTACTTTTCAGTTTTGTGAGCATATTACTTGCAAACTACAATTATATTTACAACTTTTCATCTAAAATGACTGAGTTGAACTTGCAGCACTCTGTAAAATAATGATGATAGTAAATATTCCTGATTGTCTTATCATTAAGCATAACATTGGCTATTTGTTGGAAGTGAATTTCCACCCCTCCACTCCCTTGCATTAAGGAAATATGTCATATTCCTATTTTATTGAAAATTATAATCTTAGATAATGTTAAATGTCATCAAACGTCTTTTCTGAGCCTGATCAAGACCTACTTTTTCTTTTTTCTCCTATTTGTATAATAAGGTATATTTGCATTTTGCTAACCAATGTTAATATTAAACAATGTTCAGTCAGTTCAGTCATGTCTAACTCTTTGCAACCCCATGGACTGCAGCACGCCAGGCCTCCCTGTCCATCCCCAGCTCCCACAGTTTACTCAAACTCATGTCCATTGAGCCGGTGNTCTGTATAATACGGTATATTTGCATTTTGCTAACCAATGTTAATATTAAACAATGTTCAGTCAGTTCAGTCATGTCTAACTCTTTGCAACCCCATGGACTGCAGCACGCCAGGCCTCCCTGTCCATCCCCAGCTCCCACAGTTTACTCAAACTCATGTCCATTGAGCCGGTGATGCCACCCAACCATCTCATCCTCTGTTGTCCCCTTCGTCTCCCACCTTCAATCTTTCCCAGGATCAAGGTCTTTTCCAATGAGTCAGTTCTTCGCATCAGGTGGCCAAAGTATTGGAGTTTCAGTTTCAGCATCAGTCCTTCCAACGAATATTTAGGAAAATGTTCACAGAACTATAATATACTTTCTGTGGGGATGCAGTTTTATTTTTTGTCATATTGTAGGATTCTTTTCTAATATTTTAGAATCTTTACATCTACATTTAAAATATATTTTTGCCATTATTTTATTGTACATCATATTCAAATGTGAGGCTGGTCTGTATCTGCATCTTCTCTTTGTCATGTTTAAAATCAAGGTTATAATAGCTTATTAAAAAAAAACACTTAAAGTTTCCTTTTCCTTTCTGCTCTGTAGTATGAGAGTAATTGTTCCTTATGGCTTTTAATGCATTTGGACAAAACCTACCTGACCCTAATGCTATGTTTCTAATGTTTTTATTTCAAAACTATTATTTTATCCTGTTATTTGTTCATTCAAGTTATTTGCTTCTTTCCGTGAACAACTTTTTATAATTTATGTTTTTCTTGGAAATTTATCCTTCTCATTCAAATTTTCAAATGTTGTTGGAAAACAGAATGTTAGTAGTGTGTGTGTCTATAAATGGTTTTATTCAGCAAGGTTATACAAGAAAGAGAACACCAGAACATGAATTAGCAGGTTTGCAAGAGAAAGGGTGGGGAATAGAGTTAGTCAAGAATTTGGGATATAGAGCGGCTGGAAGTGCCAACTGCCTGTAGGCCCCCGAGATGGATTGAATATTTGTGTTCTCAATCCCAAATTCATGTATTGAGATCTTATCCCCAGTATGACAGTATTTGAAAGTGGGGTCTTTGTGAGGTAATTAGGACATGAGGGTGGAGCCTTCATGGATGGAATTAGTGTCCATATATGGGTAGGAGAGAGCTTCCTTCCTGTTTCCTGTAGGAGGAGAAGACAGTCATCTGCAAACCAAGAAGGATGTTCTCACCAGAACCTGACCACGCTGGCACCCTGATACTGGACTTTCCAGCCTCCAGAACTATGAAAAATAAATTGCAGTTGTTGATAAGCCACCCAGATTTCATTATAGCAGCCTAAATTAAGATAGCTCAGAGGAAATAAGAAAAAAATTTAAAAGTCTTTAGGTAAAAAACCCCATTAATACTTAGCCTTGTAGAAAATGACATATTAAGGATGTGGCCTTTTCCCCCAAGTCTGGTGGTCTCAGGAAGTTTACTTTAAGTTGAGGGGGGAAACGTATGAACATGAAGAAGAAAGAAAAAAAATGGGTTTGCAAATTATGTCTAACAATTATATGGGGATTATATGACCTTTCTATTGTGTATAACAAGTTACCACAAACTTAGCAGCTTGAAACAATATTTATTTTGTCACAGTTCCATGGTTGAGAAGTCTGGGCATGACATACCTGAATCCTCTGCCCAGGTCTCATGGCTGAATTAAGATATTGGCTGGTGCTGTGGTCTTATCTGACATTCAAAGTCCACTTCACCAAATCAATGGCAGAATTAAATTTCTTGTTTGAAGGGTTTATGTCTCCATTTCCTTACTGAGTGTCAGCTGGAGGTTGCTTTAGCCCCTAGAATTTCCTCTCAGATTCTTTCCATGTAGACCTCTCCATCTTCAAAGCCAGCCATGGAAACTTCCTCATGTGGAATCTCTCTGACATTAGGAAAGACTCTGTTCTTTTAAAGAGCTCATTTGACTAGGTCAGCCCAAACCAGATTGTCTCTCTTTTGATGAACTCAAAGTCAGTTGATTAGTAATTTACTCATGGAAATGATAAACCATCATAGTCACAGGTTTGCTTAAACTCAAGTTGGCATTTACACATTTATACAAGGCATTTACACATTATACACAATAGAATGGGAATCTTGAGGACCATCTTCGAATTCTGCCTACTATAGGAACTGATGGGAATAAAAAGGTTAGAAACCAGCTAAAGTTTAGAGGGAATTTTATTGTCAAAGGAACCACAAAACAAAATTTAAAAACCTCATTTTCAGTTCTTTTGACCTTTTTACATTATAAAAATAACATTTTTACCTTAGATAGTGAATATATTATAGGATTCTTGGCCAGAGTAGTAGTATTTGGGGAGTAAAGACAATCCTAGAGAAATTCTTGACAGAACAGCACCTAATTACTTTGAAAATATCTCTTCCTAGTCACTCAACACTCAAAGCCATGTCTGACTCAGTCTCTGTGGGTCTGTTGGTGCACACAAGGTTTTGTTTGAGACCTTGAGCATCTCTGGTGGGTATGGGGGTATCTTTTCTTGGTGGGGTCCAACATTCTCCTGTCAATGGTTGAATGTTTGAGTGTTTCCTGCAGAGCTAAGGGTCAGCAGTGGTCTGCTGCAGGGGCAGGGGCTCTGGGTGCAGCAGACCTGGGTGTGGCATAAGCCCTCTTGGAGGAGATTTCCATTAACCCCACTGTAGAGCCCCCAGAACTTATACAGGACTGGGGAAACAGACTCTTGGAGGGCACAAACCAAACATTGTGCACACCAAGACCCAGGAGAAAGGAGCAGTGACACTACAGGAGACTGACCCAGGCTTGCCTGTGAGTGTCCAGGAGTCTCTGGTGGAGGTGTGGTGCAGTGGTGGCCTACTCCAGGGTTGGGGGCACTGAGTGCAGTAATGCCTGCGCCTGGTGTTTTGAAGAAGATTGCCATTTTCTTCATTACCTCCACCACAGTTTGGTCTCAGGTCAAACAACCGGGAGGGAAGACAGCCCTGCCCATCAACAGAAAATTGGGTTAAAGATTTACTGAGCATAGCTCTGCCCATCAGAACAAGATCCAGTTACCCCCACCATCAGTCTCTCCCTCAGGAAGTTTCCATAAGCCTCTTNGAGGGAAGACAGCCCTGCCCATCAACAGAAAATTGGGTTAAAGATTTACTGAGCATAGCTCTGCCCATCAGAACAAGATCCAGTTACCCCCACCATCAGTCTCTCCCTCAGGAAGTTTCCATAAGCCTCTTATCCTTATCTGTCAGAGGGCAGACAGAATGAAAACCACAATCACAGAAAACTTATCAAATGGATCACATGAACCACAGCCTTGTCTAACTCAATGAAACTATGAGCCATGCCGTGTAGGGCCACCCAAGACAGGTCATGGTGGAGACTTCTGACAAAGTGAGGTCAACTGGAGAAGGAAATGGTGAACCACTTCAGTATTCTTGCTTTGAGAACCCCATGAACAATATGAAAAGGCAAAAAGATATGACACTGAAAGATGAGCTCCCCAAGTCGGTAGGTGCCCAATATGTTACTGGAGAAATAACTCCAGAAAGAATGCAGAGAAAGAGCTAAAGCAAAAACAACGCCCAGCTGTTGATGTGACTGGTGATNTGGAAGCAAGCTGCCTCATGATGAGCAGGCTTATGCAAGGTCCACGTGATGAGGAACTGAAGCCAAGGGCCAATAGTCACATAGTGAGATTGGAAGCAGATGCTGCAGATGAGTTGAAGCTTCAGATGACTGCATTTCTAGCAGTCAACTTGACTGCAGCTTCATGAAAGACCCTGAGTCAGATCCATACTATTTGCATGTTCCTGAACTCTTGACCCAAAGGAACTCTGTGAGATACTAAATATTTGTTATTTTAAGATGCTGGATTGGGGGATAATTTGTTACAGAGCTATAGGTAGCTAATACAAGGACCATAGCTAAGGCATCAGAAAACAGTTTAGTTTCTTGAGTGTGGGAGTTGACAGGGCAGTGCTTTCAGCCACCAACTAAGTGGACTGTGCCTGTGGCAACAATCATGCAAAAGAAAAACAGTCATGGGTACAACTTCATACCCCGCGATGGAACCAACATAGACCAGTTGCTAAATTGCTCTCTGTAAGCTTACTAACTCATTTGGATTAACTCAAAGCAGTTTAATTAATGAGGTTTCTTTTCTAATTTTTACACTTGAAGAAAGTAAGTCCCGATCATCAGTAGCTTTGTGGATGCATGGTTGTCAAGTGGCAGAGCCATTAATTCAATCTTAGTTCTGTTTAACTGTAAAAGAGTTAACCTCTGATAATTGTTAGCGTTTACTGAGCCACAATGTGTGCCCAGTACCATGACATTTCTATCTTCCTCCAATTAGGAAAAAAAAAGAAGAATTTCTTCTAATCCTAAAGCCCCTGCTAGATAGGTATAGTTCTTGTAAATAGATCAATGGAAAAGTCCTTTTTAGAGTGTAAGTATTAACATGGGGAAAGGAATGCTTTTAAGAATTCATCTTATTTCTTATATTCTCCTCTAAGACTATCTCCCAGCTACTTACTCATTTTGTTATTTCTCCAAATTAAAGACACTCATGCTGCCCTTAACAGATATATGAGAAGAGTTATTTCTTTTTCTAAATCATTTACTCTTCTCCTTTTCATTAGCTTGAATAATGAAACATTACTTGCATGCCCTTCTTGTACATACATTTGAAAGAAGAAGAAAGAAAAACTTTCAAGTGTATATGAGGACATTTAGATTAGAAACTCTAAAGAAAGGATGCCTTAGTATCAAAGTATCAGGAAGATGATCTTAACATCAAGGATGTGATTATCAATATTAAAATAGGCAATGAAAATAAGAGAAAGATTTACGCATGGATAAAATTGAAAACTGCTACCAACTCCTTATTTTATAACATAGTTGCAATTCAGGTATGATCTTTTAGTGTAGACCCAGACCATTTTATATAGAAGATTATATTAAGGGACAGAGATTATAGTTTTTTCTTATCAGGTCAGATTTTTCTGAAAACTCCACCTCTGTTGAAGGGACCTATAAATGTCTAAGTTAATAGAGATATGAGATGAAAAAGATCCTCCTGTATTAACTATTAACTTTATTAGGGGCTGCTTCTGATTCCTCTCAATGTGGATATAGCACTTTGTGATGCAGCAGAAACACACACACACGTTTTTTCATTCCTTTTCCTTTTCTCCCTTAACTCTAGAATTAGTTGGCTCTATTTCCTCGAAAGTACACGATGAAGAAACTTTCACAAATTGTCAACACCTGTAACACATTTTCTTTCGGTGAAGATCAAATAGGTATCTTCACTCTGAATGGGGAAATAGATTAGACTCTTGTCATGCCTGACTTGAACATTAACTTGGTATTAAACTATTTTCTTTAATTTCATTGTTGTAGGATTAGATACTTTGAGTAGCAAAATCTTTTTTCCTTCTAAAGTAAAAGTGATCTGCTTTCACAAATGTCTTATTTTCCTGCAATAGATAGTAGGTCCATGCTAACCTTAAACATTAATAGCTTCAGGGCCCATGTAATGGAAGTAAAAATAAATGTTTTAAGAAAACATAACAGAAATACTTCCACATGCAGGCTTCTATATGGTCAATGTTTACTCTGATTTTACTTTAATCCTCCAAGTTGTTAAAATGTTCTTGGTTGCTGCTGAATGTGCCTAACTACCTTACTCTTGATTCTGTTCCTAAACTTTCTGATGAGTCAATACTTATTTACAATTTGCTTAACCAGTAGTACCACTGAAGTTATCAAAATGTAAAGTTGGTTGAGAATTTAATAAACATCCTGGATATCTCAGGGTAACATACTCTGGAGCATTTTAGGAAAAGAAAACCTGCCCCTATTGAGGAAATGGAAAATTAGTCCGGAAAGTTATAGGACAATAAAGGAGCATATCAAATATAAGCGCTGATGACTCTTTAAGAGACAAAAGTAATGATTACAGTGCTCATATATGTTGATAGTAATGTGTCATAAATTATTATTAATGACTCAGGTCCATGTTATTTAATTTCTAGGCTTTCCTACACATTTTTGATAGCACTGAATACATACTCTTCTACATACCTCAAATGAGAATTTCTTACATTCCAAAGTAGTCTGCCAAGACACTAGGATAAAACTCTGGAACCCAGAAGTGCTAATCCAACAAGTTTATAAACTTTGTGGCAGTCCTATCACTGACTTGCTCTCCCATCTTACGAATTAGATAAACATTCTCTCGAATTAACCAAACTGCTGTGATAGAATTTAAAATTAGAGTTACCCATTTTAGCATCATTCATTTTGAGACCAAAATTTGTCTAATTCTGTCACCCTCTGACAGTTCTTCATACTCCACTCCTTGTTCACATCATAATATTATTTCTCTGCCTGTTTGAATGCACTCCAGCAGATAGTAAGCTTCTTTGCATGTTAGTCATCTTTATATCCTCCATGTAACCAACAAATCATTTTATGCTGAAAATATGATGGAGTCCTAAACATGACAGCAGATGTAATCAGCTTTATAATTGTAAAAGAGGAGTAATAATTTCATTTGTACTGCAGCATTGTAAACATCACATGCTTTCAATATAGAAAATAAATTTAAAAGAAAAAATCACTAAGCATCTAGAAGTCCTAGAGTGCTTTCTAATAGGTCCCACAAATTGTAACCAGGAGCCTGGTGGGCTACAGTCCATAGGGTTGAAAAGAATTGAACAGGACTAAGTGGAGAAGGCAATGGCACCCCACTCCAGTACTCTTGCCTGGAAAATCCCATGGATGGGGGAGCCTGGTAGGCTGCAGTCCATGGGGTCTCGAAGAGTCGGACACGACTGAGCGACTTCCCTTTCACTTTTCACTTTCATGCACTGGAGAAGGAAATGACAACCCACTCCAGTGTTCTTGCCTGGAGAATCCCAGGGACAAGGGAGCCTGGTGGGCTGCCGTCTATGGGGTCACACAGAGTCAGACACGACTGAAGTGACTTAGCAGCAAGCAACTTAGCACGGCATACCACTCTGTCATTTTAGTTAACATATTATTTATAAATAACAATGATGTTGCTAATGAAAGATAGATCGATAACACTTATATAGTACTTGAAGTGAAGGGGCTCAGTCTGTTTGACTCTTTGCAACTCCATGGACTGTAGCCTACCAGGCCCCTCCATCCACGGGATCTTCCAGGCAAGAATACTGTCATGGGTTGCCATTTCCTTCTCCAGGAGCTCTTCCCTTCCCAGGGACTGAACCCAGGTCTCCCACATTGTAGTTAGACACTTTACAGTCTGAGTCACAAGGGAATCCCCCAAATAGTGTTGCAAGTACTTTATAAATGTTAATTCTTTTAACAACTCTATAAAGAAGATACTATGATTATATGGAGACTCTGGTTTGATTTCTGGGTGGGAAAGATCCCCTGAAGAAGGGATAGGCTACCCGCTCCAGTATTCCTGGGTTTCCCCGGTGGCTCAGGCAGTAAAGAATCCACCTGCAATGCAGGAGACCTGGGTTTGATCCCTGGGTTGGGAAGATCCCCTTGAGAAAGGAACAGCTATCTATTCCAGTATTCCTGCCTGGAGAATTCCATGGGCTGTACAGTCCATGGAGTTGAAAAGAGTTGGGCACAACTGAGTGAATTTCACTTTGACTTAACAAATGAAGACATTGAGGCAAAAAAATAGTTGAATAACTTGCCAAGGTCATGTAGGTAACAGGACACTGATTTTGGGTCCACAGAATCTTGCTCCAGGATCTGCAAATTGACCCAATGTACCATATTGACTGAAAATAAAATAGACAGGATGTATTGGTGTCATCTCTTCTGCTCATCATCTTCTTAATCAGTATCAAGAGGTTACTATCTTTGATTTACATTAAGAAAATTTATACAGCATAGTAGAGTAAGAGAAACATTGCTTACAATTGGATTTTAATTTCTATATAAACACAAATATAGATAGCCAAGATTTCCATTATTTTGTGCTGTTACATGGAACATTCTTGAGTTAGGTTGAGGCCAGGGGCAGTTGGAAAAATCTCACTTGATCAGAAGACTGACTAAAAGATTTTGCTCTGTGCAAATGTTTTTGTCTATGGTTATTTTCCATTTTTCTCTTTAATATATGTTTGTCTATTTTTCAGCATTAAAATTTAGTGTCTGAAATAGGCAAATGAAGTGAATAGCATCCTTTTACTGAATGGAGTCTGAGCAGAATGAATGCACATTTGGGTGAGCCAACCCTTTCCTAGGTTTCTATATAATTTCCTGTAGTAATAAAAGATTATTAACAAACAAGCAAATCTTCAGGCATTTAACTAGACCTAGTCAAGACTAATCCTTGATGAATACAGAGAATCTGGCTTTAGAGTCATGCTAAACAAATTTGGTTGATTATACTTTTGGTGTCCTCACTTTTTGCAAGGTGAGAAAAAGTTAATTAAGCATTTAGACCCATTTGCTTGCCTATAAGTGTGTTTATTATGCTCCAGCTGGATAGCACATTGTTCAGTGAGTACTTTCTTTGCATCCCTAAATCAATTCATCTGTTAGATCATATCCAGTGATTTACCTGCTGTCGTTAATGCACTGAGAGGTCACATAAGCATTGCATGAAGTATGCTCCCAGAGAAAGTTGATTCTTTCTGCAGGATGTCATATTAGGAGAGGAGCTTGTAAGAGCATACCGCTATGTCATATAGCATCTGGCATTCACCCCAAGTGGCCACAGGATGCCATACTTACGGGAGGGATGCTATTGTATTAGCAAGTGATTTATGAACTCCACCTAGGATTCAAGCAGGAAATACTCGCTAATGCAGGAAAAACAAAGGCAAACTTCTAACACTGATTTAAAAACACTCAAATCAAATCAGAATATATAATTTAGACTCATCACTTTAAAAATAAAATTAATAACTTCTTATTTACACATTTAAGATTATTTCAGGCACTAGAAATAGAATAATAAATAATCATCATTTAAACATAAGTTCTGGTGCGAAAATATTTTTAAAATGAGCCCATAGCTCAGACTCTAAGAGTATCTGATTTTGTTTTCTATTTTTCTAAATATTTAGTATACAAAATGTGGTATTTCAATAGAGTAGATCTTTGCAAACATCCTGATGGAGTCTGTTATACTTATTATTTTATTGTTTAACCTAGCTACTTGTTATGGGTTTCATTATCTTTATTTTATAGATAGGAGAACTAGTGCTCAATAAGGTTAAGTGACCTTTCTATAAAACTGTTGAGACTGATACTTAAATACCATAGGTCTTAAATACCATAGGCCTTAAATACCATGCTCATTTCCAATATATTTGCATATGGTAACTGCATTTATGTCTAATTGTTCCTTTGTACTGGGCCAAAGTAAAACTCATCTATTTTTGTTGTAGTTTATCAGAAGTGTTTTTCTAAATAAGCTTTCTTCTTGACATTGCCAATCATAGTCATGCCTTAAAATTTTTCAGTAGAATTTCTTGACCTTCTTTAGCATCTAAAACTTAACTATCACATTTCATTTTCAAAGAGATTTCCATTCTTATGTAGAACCCCAGTACACTTGAGAATAGCTTCTGGGTTATACTGAATAGNAGCATGCTATTCCTGTCTCTTATACACATCTTATCATTTAAATATAGACTATTTCAACCTGTTCTTTGAGTAACATCCTTTGACCTAAGTTGAAAAACATCATGCAAAGTAATCAAAGGCACCTACATAATTAACTCTGAAGCAAGAGAAGGTAAGGAAACCTATTTTTTTAAATAGATTCTTAGCAATAAATCTTCTCCCTAGATAAGAGGTATTGTCTTTTTTTGAAGAGAAAGAGAGAAATTTACTAATCCACCATTAGTCTATTTTTTACATAACCTCCCACAGGTGACTTCAAAAAACCAAAGTTGACCTGATCTATTTCTATATCAGGTGATAAAATGAAGTACCTGCTTATAGAATAATGAAATGCTCCTGTTTGAGGATGTTTTACCTGCTTTTATCCAGGAATCAAATTCATCAACTATTTAAAAAGCTATGAAAATGTAATGACAGAGTAGTAATTACATAGCAGATTATGTGATATTTATTGCAAAATTGAGTACAGATTTCAATCATATTTGAGCTTTACATTTTTGTTTTTGGTAAGTTTTTGTTTAAAAAAGAACTTACTACAAAACAAAATAACAATTGGAAAATACTGTGTGTGGTTTTACTATGGTTCCAAAATATATGTGACCTTAATCAAAAAACATTATTACACGAATATATGATTCTCAATTTGTGGAATCTTTCTTTTATTCCTTATTCTGTTTCTAAAATCATAAAAACCGGTATGGATCAAGGAAGAGTTATTGACTTGTCCTAATTAAGGCTGCCCTACATGAAACTTAGTTGCAGATTTAAATTTCTAAGTATTGAGACAAATGCAATAAGCTACTAAAATGAAACCTACTAGGAATTGTTTCTCTAACCAGAATTTGTTAGTTGGCATATTAAATATGTTTTATATAAGCAACATTTGGCGATCCGTACACTGTCAGACTCCTCCTCTATTTGACCGGGTCTGTCTGTGACTTTCTTAGTGTCAATGCTGCTGGGTCTTTCCATTTCTCTGTAATTTCCTAAAAGGTTTCTTCACTTCCTTTCTGCAGTGACTCAAAGCAGGGCTTGTCTACTTGCTCTGTGATTGACTCTGTACTAAGTCTTATATATTGGACTGGTATGTGGGACATTAAAAATAGAGGTTGTAGAGGGCTTTTTTTTTTTAATATTCTGAATACTATTATTGTGACCCATGGGTGATAAACTCACTTGACCACAATTGATCAATTTACCTGGGTATAGGACTGACCAGCAGAACAAAACAAAATTGCCCACCATAGCTTACATTTAAGAGGTATGGTATGTTATTTATTTATTTTTTTAAGTAAATTGGAGAATTCTAGGCAAGAAATACCACACAGTAGCTCTAACTTGCAGTCAGGCATGAGGTGGCATCAGCTGGTTGGTATTTGGTCTATTTGATGGAAGACCACTTGAGAAGGGCTCTGATCGGCTCTGACCCTTGGTGTTCACACCCTTGAGCAGTTCTCTCCCACATCACACCAGGATTAATCTGTGTGCTCAGTGCAATATGACAGAAGCAATGATATGTCACATCTGAAATTAGGTTGTAAAAACACCCTCTGACTCTCTTCAGTCACTTAATTTATGGAAGCAAGCTGCCTCATGATGAGCAGGCTTATGCAAGGTCCACGTGATGAGGAACTGAAGCCAAGGGCCAATAGTCACATAGTGAGATTGGAAGCAGATGCTGCAGATGAGTTGAAGCTTCAGATGACTGCATTTCTAGCAGTCAACTTGACTGCAGCTTCATGAAAGACCCTGAGTCAGAGCCATACTATTTGCATGTTCCTGAACTCTTGACCCAAAGGAACTCTGTGAGATACTAAATATTTGTTATTTTAAGATGCTGGATTGGGGGATAATTTGTTACAGAGCTATAGGTAGCTAATACAAGGACCATAGCTAAGGCATCAGAAAACAGTTTAGTTTCTTGAGTGTGGGAGTTGACAGGGCAGTGCTTTCAGCCACCAACTAAGTGGACTGTGCCTGTGGCAACAATCATGCAAAAGAAAAACAGTCATGGGTACAACTTCATACCCCGCGATGGAGCCAGCATAGACCAGTTGCTAAATTGCTCTCTGTAAGCTTACTAACTCATTTGGATTAACTCAAAGCAGTTTAATTAATGAGGTTTCTTTTCTAATTTTTACACTTGAAGAAAGTAAGTCCCGATCATCAGTAGCTTTGTGGATGCATGGTTGTCAAGTGGCAGAACCATTAATTCAATCTTAGTTCTGTTTAACTGTAAAAGAGTTAACCTCTGATAATTGTTAGTGTTTACTGAGCCACAATGTGTGCCCAGTACCATGACATTTCTATCTTCCTCTAATTAGGAAAAAAAAGAAGAATTTCTTCTAATCCTAAAGCCCCTGCTAGATAGGTATAGTTCTTGTAAATAGATCAATGGAAAAGTCCTTTTTAGAGTGTAAGTATTAACATAGGGAAAGGAATGCTTTTAAGAATTCATCTTATTTCTTATATTCTCCCCTAAGACTATCTCCCAGCTACTTACTCATTTTGTTATTTCTCCAAATTAAAGACACTCATGCTGCCCTTAACAGATATATCAGAAGTTATTTCTTTTTCTAAATCATTTACTCTTCTCCTTTTCATTAGCTTGAATAATGAAACATTACTTGCATGCCCTCCTTGTACATACATTTGAAAGAAGAAGAAAGAAAAACTTTCAAATGTATCTGAGGACATTTAGAAACTCTAAAGAAAGGATGCCTTAGTATCAAAGTATCAGGAAGATGATCTTAACATCAAGGATGTGATTATCAATATTAAAATAGGCAATGAAAATAAGAGAAAGATTTACACATGGATAAAATTGAAAACTGCTACCAACTCCTTATTTTATAACATACTTGCAATTCAGGTATGATCTTTTAGTGTAGACCCAGACCATTTTATATAGAAGATTATATTAAGGGACAGAGATTATAGTTTTTTCTTATTAGGTCAGATTTTTCTGAAAACTCCACCTCTGTTGAAGGGACCAATAAATGTCTAAGTTAAAATAGAGATATGAGATGAAAAAGATCCTCCTGTATTAACTATTAACTTTATTAGGGGCTGCTTCTGATTCCTCTCAATGTGGATATAGCACTTTGTGATGCAGCAGAAACACACACACACATTTTTTTATTCCTTTTCCTTTTCTCCCTTAACTCTAGAATTAGTTGGCTCTATTTCCTCCAAACTTTCACAAATTGTCAACACCTGTAACACATTTTATTTTGGTGAAGATCAAATAGTATCTTCACTCTGAATGGGGAAATAGATTAGACTCTTGTCATGCCTGACTTGAACATTAACTTGGTATTAAACTATTTTCTTTAATTTCAGTGTTGTAGGATTAGATACTTTGAGTAGCAAAATCTTTTTTCCTTCTAAAGTAAAAGTGATCTGCTTTCACAAATGTCTTATTTTCCTGCAATAGATAGTAGGTCCATGCTAACCTTAAACATTAATAGCTTCAGGGCCCATGTAATGGAAGTAAAAATAAATGTTTTAAGAAAACATAACAGAAATACTTCCACATGCAGGCTTCTATATGGTCAATGTTTACTCTGATTTTACTTTAATCCTCCAAGTTGTTAAAATGTTCTTGGTTGCTGCTGAATGTGCCTAACTACCTTACTCTTGATTCTGTTCCTAAACTTTCTGATGAGTCAATACTTATTTACAATTTGCTTAACCAGTAGTACCACTGAAGTTATCAAAATGTAAAGTTGGTTGAGAATTTAATAAACATCCTGGATATCTCAGGGTAACATACTCTGGAGCATTTTAGGAAAAGAAAACCTGCCCCTATTGAGGAAATGGAAAATTAGTCCGGAAAGTTATAGGACAATAAAGGAGCATATCAAATATAAGCGCTGATGACTCTTTAAGAGACAAAAGTAATGATTACAGTGCTCATATATGTTGATAGTAATGTGTCATAAATTATTATTAATGACTCAGGTCCATGTTATTTAATTTCTAGGCTTTCCTACACATTTTTGGTAGCACTGAATACATACTCTTCTACATACCTCAAATGAGAATTTCTTACATTCCAAAGTAGTCTGCCAAGACACTAGGATAAAACTCTGGAACCCAGAAGTGCTAATCCAACAAGTTTATAAACTTTGTGGCAGTCCTATCACTGACTTGCTCTCCCATCTTACGAATTAGATAAACATTCTCTCGAATTAACCAAACTGCTGTGATAGAATTTAAAATTAGAGTTACCCATTTTAGCATCATTCATTTTGAGACCAAAATTTGTCTAATTCTGTCACCCTCTGACAGTTCTTCATACTCCACTCCTTGTTCACATCATAATATTATTTCTCTGCCTGTTTGAATGCACTCCAGCAGATAGTAAGCTTCTTTGCATGTTAGTCATCTTTATATCCTCCATGTAACCAACAAATCATTTTATGCTGAAAATATGATGGAGTACTAAACATGACAGCAGATGTAATCAGCTTTATAATTGTAAAAGAGGAGTAATAATTTCATTTGTACTGCAGCATTGTAAACATCACATGCTTTCAATATAGAAAATAAATTTAAAAGAAAAAATCACTAAGCATCTAGAAGTCCTAGAGTGCTTTCTAATAGGTCCCACAAATTGTAACCAGGAGCCTGGTGGGCTACAGTCCATAGGGTTGAAAAGAATTGAACAGGACTAAGCGGAGAAGGCAATGGCACCCCACTCCAGTACTCTTGCCTGGAAAATCCCATGGATGGGGGAGTCTGGTAGGCTGCAGTCCATGGGGTCTCGAAGAGTCGGACACGACTGAGCGACTTCCCTTTCACTTTCCACTTTCATGCACTGGAGAAGGAAATGACAACCCACTCTAGTGTTCTTGCCTGGAGAATCCCAGGGACAAGGGAGCCTGGTGGGCTGCCTTCTCTAGGGTCGCAGTCGGACACAACTGAAGTGACTTAGCAGCAGCAGCAGGTGGCGCTAGTGGTAAAGAACCCACCTGCCAATGTGGGAGATGCAGGAGACGTGGGTTCAATCCCTGGGTCAGGAAGATCCCTTGGAGAAGGAAATGACAACACACTCCAGTGTTCTTGCCTGGAGAATCCCAGGGACAAGGGAGCCTGGTGGGCTGCCGTCTATGGGGTCGCACAGAGTCAGACACGACTGAAATGACTTAGCAGCAAGCAACTTAGCACGGCATTCCACTCTGTCATTTTAGTTAACATATTATTTATAAATAACAATGATGTTGCTAATGAAAGATAGATCGATAACACTTATATAGTACTTGAAGTGAAGGGGCTCAGTCGTGTTTGACTCTTTGCAACTCCATGGACTGTAGCCTACCAGGCCCCTCCATCCACGGGATCTTCCAGGCAAGAATACTGTAGTGGGTTGCCATTTCCTTCTCCAGGAGCTCTTCCCTCCCCAGGGATTGAACCCAGGTCTCCCACATTGTAGTCAGACACTTTACAGTCTGAGCCACAAGGGAATCCCCCAAATAGTGTTGCAAGTACTTTATAAATGTTAATTCTCTTAACAGCTCTATAAAGAAGATACTATGATTATATGGAGACTCTGGTTTGATTTCTGGGTGGGAAAGATCCCCTGAAGAAGGGATAGGCTACCCGCTCCAGTATTCCTGGGTTTCCCCAGTGGCTCAGGCAGTAAAGAATCCACCTGCAATGCAGGAGACCTGGGTTTGATCCCTGGATTGGGAAGATCCCCTTGAGAAAGGAACAGCTATCTATTCCAGTATTCCTGCCTGGAGAATTCCATGGGCTGTACAGTCCATGGGGTTGAAAAGAGTTGGGCACAACTGAGTGAATTTCACTTTCACTTAACAAATGAAGACACTGAGGCAAAAAAATAGTTGAATAACTTGCCAAGGTCATGTAGGTAACAAGACACTGATTTTGGGCCCACAGAATCTTGCTCCAGGGTCTGCAAATTGACCCAATATACCATATTGACTGAAAATAAAATAGACAGGATGTATTGGTGTCATCTCTTCTGCTCATCATCTTCTTAATCAGTATCAAGAGGTTACTGTCTTTGATTTACATTAAGAAAATTTATACAGCACAGTAGAGTAAGAGAAACATTGCTTACAATTGGATTTTAATTTCTATATAAACACAAATATAGATAGCCAAGATTTCCATAATTTTGTGCTGTTACACGGAACATTCTTGAGTTAGGTTGAGGCCAGGGGCAGTGGAAAAATCTCACTTGATCAGAAGACTGATTAAAAGATTTTGCTCTGTGCAAATATTTTAGTCTATGGTTATTTCNCTAAGGTATCACGCAGGCCATGTCCTCAGAAACAAGACATTCTCTCCATCAATTGTTCTCATTCTTATCACCAACCAACACATTCCCCTCTGAAGTGTCTTGCCTGTTGACTGCTTTAAGTATGAGGGAAGTACCCACTTGGGTAAAGAACAGAGTTTAGTTTCCTCCAGAAATGAGACAGCCATCTGTGTAGGTAAAGCCCTGAAGTGGTTTCCAAATTTGTTTTTCAGAGACCCAGGGTTTTGCATAGCCTCAGGGAGAGACATGATGAGGAAGTTACTAGTAAGATGTGTTTTCAATTCCTTACCTCTTTTATCTGTTACATAAGTTGGGATTTTATATGTTGAAAGACTGCATCCAGTTTTATTTGAAAAAAAGAAATTTGTGGATAAAAATTTGGACAGCCCTTGCCATTAATGATAGTGGGGTATCCATGCCTGGAGGGCATAGCCGCAAACACAGATGAGACCACAAGGTCTGAGTGACGCATGGAGGCCACAGTTTATCTGCAAGCTAGTGAAACATTTGACTGAAAGAGCAATTTCGGCTCACCATCTAGATGGGTTATTTACTGCTCGAATATACAACTGTTGTTGTGATTGTTGTTTAGTTGCCAAGTTGTGTCTGACTCTTTGCAACCCCATAGACTATGGAAATCTCAAATCCTTGAGATTTTCCAGGCAAGAATACTGGGTTGGTTTGCCATTTCTTTCTCCAGGAGATCTTCCTGTCCCAAGGATTGAACCTGTTTCTCCTGCATTGGCAGAGAGATTCTATACCCTTGAACCACCAGGGAAGCCCATATATAACTGTATATCTCTAAGTTCTCAAATAAACGAATGGAATATTAAGTGATTTCTAATGTGCAAAGCCATATGGTGCAATCTATTATTACAGAGCTGCCATTGATCCATGGCAGACAGCAGAATTTCTCAAAAGGGCTGAATGTATGGGAAGGTGATTGTGGCATTGTGATTTAGATTTAAGGTCTCCCAGGGACTTGTGACTGTCACCAGAAATTGTTAAAAATTCACTTTTCTAGAGTAAGACATTTTCTTCTGCTAAAATGCTAATAATTTCATGTAGAAGATATGATCTTGTACAAAATACATACTCAAGTTTCAAAAATATACTTTGAAATACCTGGAATTACATTTACTTTAGTGCATGAGTCCCCCTGCCCTTTCTCTTCAACAGCAGAAAATTGAATTTTGCCAAATCAAGATAACTCAGTCACTTCTGGTTTTAAACTCAGTCTTTTGGGAAGCTCACTAGCTAGTTATTTAGGATTCTTCACTTCCTGATTCTTCCTTTCTCTTTAGAAGAATCTGGGTTTGTGGAGGCTTATTTAAGCAAATGGCAATCCCCCGACCAAGTCTTGGGTATTGACTTCTATCTCCTCTCCGTCTGCTGCTGACGCTTGTTGTTCTGCCATGCCCTTCACCTGTCTATTCTGGGCTCTCTGCATAGGCCTTGATTCAATCACAAGGGTTGTTTAGTCTGCTGATCTTTCAAACATTTTTCTGCTGTATGAGAACCAAAAGCCCCAAGGGGAAGCTGAATAGGACTCTGGATGGCTTACCTCAGGTTTACGGTTTGGACCAATCACTAAAAAATGTAGTATATGCACACAAATATACTATACACAAATTATTTTATTTAGTTGTGACTGGTTCTCAATGAGATAGGTACAATTTTTTGTAGTCATTTGAATTTAATAATTAACCTTGGGGCTTTATTTTTTGGAGTTTTTTCATTTCATATGCCTAGTGATTCATTTTTATTATTTTACTTTATTATTTTATTTATAATATTTATTCTCATTACAAAAGTTATTGCCTCTTCACCACAGAATTTGAAAAGCCTTAGCCTGGACCATTACTTTTTCCTGATTGGGCACCATGTTGAACCGGAGTTGGGGCTTCTCAGTGAGAATTGTGTCAGTCCACTCAACCCGGGGTAGAGAGTGTCATTGACTCACTAAGGAGAGGGCCACAGGCAGACCAAGAAAGTATCTTAAGATAGTACCTACCTTGCCATCTGGATTTCCCATGACAGAAATTACAGGAGAGTAGAAAGAGCTATATAACCTTGAAAAGTTGTTTTACCTCTTGCTGTTTTTCAGTCACTAAATTTTGTCCAACTCTTTGTGACCCCATGGACTGCAGTATGCTAGTCTTCCCTGTCCTTCACTATCTTCCCAGAGTTGCTCAAACTCATGTCCACTGAGTCAGTGATGCCATCCAACCATCTCCTCCTCTATCATCCCCTTCTCCTGCCTTCAATCTTTCTGAGCATCAGGGTCTTTTCAAATAAGCTGGCTCTTCATATCAGGTGGCCAAAGTATTGGAGCTTCAGCTTCAGCATCAGTCCTTCCAATGAATATTCAGGGTTGATTTTCTTTGGGATTGACTTGTTTGATCTCCATGCTGTCTATGGGACTCTCAAGAGTCTTCTCCCAAACCACGATTAGAAAATTCTTCGGCTCTCAGTCTTCTTTATGGTCCAACTCTCACATCCATACATGATTACTGGAAAAGCCATAACTTTGACTATGAGGCACTCTGTTGGCAAAGTGATTTACCTCTGGGGAGCCTCCTTTTCCTCAATAGTAAAAGGAGAATAAGAAACTTCATCTCATTGATTGTAGTAAGGCTTCAGGGAGGAAGCATTAAATTCCTAACTCAGGGCCTGGCACAGAAAGGTTAACTCCTTGTAAGTAGAATTTCTAAAACATATTGCATTTCAGTAAAGTTCTCTACCAACATATGAAACATACATATTCATTTTATTAATCTTTATGCTATTGAGAATATTTGAAATTGATTAATTACATAGGGCTATAATTGTAAAAATCGTAATATTTACTATAATTATAAGAACTAAATATGTGAACAAATGTACAGTAGTAAAGCCAAGTGCCTTGTGTGTAGCAGATGTTTATTTAATGGGAATGTACTGATATACACACACACACATTCATTCACTAAACACATTTATATACATATCTACACATTCGTACATACCTAGTATACTCGGTGGAGAAGGCAATGGCACCCCACTCCAGTACTCTTGCCTGGAGAATCCCATGGACCGAGGAGCCTGGTGGGCTGCCGTCTATGGGGTCGCACAGAGTCGGACACAACTGAAGCCACTTAGTAGCAGCAGTAGCAGTATACTCGGATGTAAGATTCAGAAGCTATTTATATGCACTCAGCGAAATGAAAATGTAGCAGACCTAGGCATCGGCTGTGGATATTTTATTAAAATATTTGATATATGAGTTTATTAAGCTGAAACAAGGCAAAAAAAATGACTGCTGCTTCCTGGTGATCTTTTCTTCAGCTCTCAGATAATGACTCTATAACTGCATCTGTTTTAGTTTTTCTTATTTGTCACAGTGTGATTTTTGCGAAGCAATTATACTAACAAAGGATGGTTTGGACCTGAGAAGTGAAATATTTCTCTTAAATACTGCTGTTTTAATTAAATGTAACCCTGGGAGAACAGTGTTTAGTTGCAGAAATGAAATGGACTGAGCCTTGGGGCACTCCGAATCCAGTAGAGGAAATTGAACAGCATAGTCAATTGGGCACAAGCCATGAGAAGAGTGAAACAATTTATCAGGCAGACTGAAAGTTAATTANTTAGTTGCAGAAATGAAATGGACTGAGCCTTGGGGCACTCCGAATCCAGTAGAGGAAATTGAACAGCATAGTCAATTGGGCACAAGCCATGAGAAGAGTGAAACAATTTATCAGGCAGACTGGAAGTTAATTATTTAGCCCAAATATAATATGTTGTAATATGCCAAGTACCAAGCCACGAGGGGCAAATACATAAATACGATGGCTATTGATGACTGCCAAATTAATGCCTGGGTTATTGAATCATTTCTGTATTTGTCTTTAGCACTTTAAAAATCAGTTAAAGGCCACTGCAATGGAAAAAAATGTTGGAACTAATATAGACCAGAGTCAAAAATTGAATTTCAAAGTAAGAAATTAAATTTGGTCAGAAAGTCCCAGAAAGCATGGTTTTACAATTGCTGTTTGGGTTAAGTTTTATGGGAAAAGCTTCTCAATGGCATAAATAAGGTCCACAAACAAAGAAACAAAGTAATCATCTTCCCTTTATACATCTCTGAGCCTCAAATCCAAACATGGTTCTGGACCAAACATACTTTCACATAATTCTGGGAATAAAGTGTACCAGGAAAGGAAACTGCTGGAGACGAGAGAGTCCTACATCATTAAAAACCAGTTTTAAAATGTTCCCAGGAGATGTTTTAATTTGTTTTATAGTGAGACATGTAGAGATAGAGATGGCTATCATGGAAGAACAAGTTTTATACTTTCCGGTTCTTAGAAGCAGCAGGCCAGGTGTGCCATGCAGGGCCACATGAGGAAGCATCATGGTCAATCAGGAGGCAAAGGGAAAGCAAAGAGAAAGTATGGGCAAAATAGATAACGCACGAGAACCTACTGTAAAGTTCAGGGGGAAAAAAAGAAGANTTTGTTTTATGGTGAGACATGTAGAGATAGAGATGGCTATCATGGAAGAACAAGTTTTATACTTTCCGGTTCTTAGAAGCAGGAGGCCAGGTGTGCCATGCAGGGCCACATGAGGAAGCACCAAGGTCAATCAGGAGGCAAAGGGAAAGCAAAGAGAAAGTACGGGCAAAATAGATAACACATGAGAACCTACTGTAAAGTTCAGGGGGAAAAAAAGAAGATACAATCTGTTTGTAGGACATACATGAAGTTAACCTTAAAAATGCATTCCAATATACAGTAGGTGCAGACAAATACAATTTGATTCCACTTGTACGAGATACCTAGAATAGTCAACTTCACAGAGTCACAGAGTTCATCAGTAGATGCCAGGGGCTGAGGATGGTGGTGGTGGAGTAATGGGGACTTAGTGTTTAATGGGGACAGAGTCTCAGTTTAGGGAAGTGAAAATTCAGGAGACAGATGATGGTGAGAGCTGCACACTCACACTCAACAGTGTGAATGTACTCAGTGCCACTGAACTGTATAGTTAAATATGGTTAAAATAGTGTGTTTTGTATTATGTGACTTTTACCACAATAAAAAAATTATTAAAAAAAAAACCTTTCTTGTGGTTTATGTGGGAAGGAATGGGCAAAGCATCGTAAGCAGGCATAGGATTGGCTGGTTTGAATAATTTCAGGGGTGGTCTCAGGGGTGTATGGGCTGTGCTGAGTTGTCTGATACCTGGTCCCGGGATGAGTAGGACACAGGGGTAGTAGTTTGAAATGTGAGAGTCTGAGAAAGGAGATAGTTGGGGAGCATGGGCTCTTGGTTGGTTTGTATATGAAAGGCACATTTGCAGGAGAGTTCTTTACAGTCTCTAGGAATTGACTAGTGCTGGGAGGGCCAGTCTCTCCATGGCAAGTGAAGCCCTAGAGCTTTGAAAAAATAGAGAAAATACAAAAATATGATTAATACAGGACCTTTCATTCTCTATGTTCTGGGGATATTCAGACTCTTAAAGTACTGAAAACACTAGGGCTGGCATCTCTCAGTACGTCACTCAACTGTGCTAAGGGCTGTCTTTATTTTTTATGCTCTGTTAACCATTCAGAGATGCTATCTGAGCTGTGCTGATCCTGACCATGCATTCTTCGAAACTAAAGATTATTTTGCAGCTCTGCTGCTAAATGTTTTTTCCTAACAGCAAGAAGGCTTAAAAAGTTAAATAATGAGAAAATGACCCTTTAGGCACCAGTGATTCTGCTGAAGTTCTCTTGAAAACTCTTCACTTATGGAGAAATGCCTAGGAAGGCTGTCCACTGAGGGTGTCAGTAAAGGTATTAAGAGATCAAGCATTGTTGAGGAGAGATGAACATCCCATTGTGACACCAACAGAATACATTCTAGAAATTAAGGTCTTCACACTTCAAAGAACTGAACAAGTAATATCTTTAGATTGAAATAGGTGGAAATGGTTTTCAGATCGTTGTGTTATACTTCACACATGGAATAAATTATGAGCCAAACTGTAACTCAATTTATAATATCAGAGGTGTATTTTACTTTCATATATTTAATGTGATCTCTATAATGCCTATGGTTACATTTGTACTAAATTTTCTGTCATAAAATTTGATTTTCAGAAGATTAAATTTAGCAATAAAATGTTCTCTGTACCAAAGAATAAAAGGAAAATCCTCAGGCAATAAGGCAATAGTGTTTTTCCATAAATTTTTTTTCAGCTTATTTAAACTAAAAAAAAAAAAAAAAAAAAAAGTTCACCTATTTCTTCCACCCCTCACCTCCACCTCTGGCAACCACCAATCTGTTCTCTTTATCTATGAGCTATTTAAAAAATGTTTTTAGAGTCCATGTAAAAGAGAAATAATACAGTATTTGTCATCTTTTTCTGACTTATTTCATTTAGCATAATGCCCTCAAGCTCCACTCATGTTTCCACAGTGACAAGATTTCATTATTTTTAAATGATGAATAGCATTCCATTGTATATATCACATCTTTGCCAGTCATTTATTGATGAATACTTAAGTTGCTTTCATGTCTTGCATTTTGTAAATAATGCAATGAACATAGAAAGTGAAGTCGCTCAGTCGTGTCTGACTCTTTGTGACCCCATGGACTGTAGCCCACCAGGCTCCTCCCTCCATGGGATTCTCCAGGTGAAAATACTGGAGTGGGTTGCCATTTCCTTCTCCAGGGGATCTTCTCGACCCAGGGATCGAACCCAGGTCTCCCGCATTGCGGGCAGACACTTTAACCTCTGAGCCAAGTGGATAAGTCTTTTAAAACGAGTGTTTTCCTTTTCTTCTGATAAATACCCAGAATTGCTGAGTCATATAGTAGTTCTATTCTTAATTTTTTGAGAAATCTCCATACTGATTTTCATAGTGGCTGTGTCAGTTTACATTTCCACCAACAGTGCCCAATGGTTCCCTTTTTTCCACATCCTCATTAACGCTTGCCATTTCTTGTCTTTTTGATGACAGCCATTCTGACAGATGTGAGGTGATATCTCATTGTGGTTTTGACTTGAGTTTCTATGGTGGCCAATAATATGGAGCATCTTTTCATGTACCTGTTGGCCATCTGTATGTCTTCTTTGGAAAAAATGTCTGTTCAGGTCCTCTGCCAATTTTTAAATCGGATTTTTTTGTTGTTATTGATTTGTATGATATCCTTATATATTTTGGATATTAGCCCCTTATCAGATACATGATTTGCAAATATGTCCTATTTAGTAAGTTCCCTTTTCATTACATTGGTGGTTTCCTTTGCTGAGCAGAATATAGTGGGTTTTTTTTTGAATTATTGTATTTTGAAATGCATTTGGCTATGGGAAACTCAACTACATGTGGTAAAATATGACAAATACATTTTCATTGTTAGCATTTTCATCTGTAAGTTTAACATTCAGTCAATAGTTGTTCTTATCAAGAGGCCAGGAAGTGAAAACATCATAAAAATGGTTTCTTTATTGCAGAAAATAACACCATATCAATCATGCCTAAATTTCTCTGGAAAAATAACAAAGAACCAATTCTCTGTTTTCCAAGGGAACAAATGTTGGCACTTCCCTCAAATGGTAGCTATTCCTGGTTCCACCGCTGTGTGGTGCTACTTAATTTTAAGTTGTGTGTGTGTGTCTCTTTATCTTTTTATATTTAAGAAGCCTGATATTAAGTGTATATCATACATTCTTGTTTGGATCATCAAGTGCCGGGATTCTGTTTACTGAATCTGACCACTCTGACTATGGAGATTCAGTCTTGCCAAATGATGAATAGTTATCTCATGTCTGAAACTGCTTATATTTCCTGCTCAGAAAATGCCCAGCATGATGATAGCAGAACTCAAACTAACCATATTGCTAATTCATCTGATTTCACACAGACATAGATTTGTGGTAGAAACATGACAAAAATAGACCTTTCAAAATCTGTACGCATTTACTTTGTTTCTTCCCAATTGAGACTCCTTATGTTTCACCATTTTACTGAAAGAACAATTAAACAAACAAATAAGACTGTTCCCTATGGGTGACAATGTAGACTTGCTAGTTAGAGTTTGGTTAAAAAGAAAAAAAAATCCACAAGCATACCTGAATTGGCTCAGGTAAAAAGGGACGGAATAAATGCGTGCAGGTATAGTTGAAGGAATGAAAGGAGAAAAATGCTACCTCCCAGATGGGCACTGGGTATACATAGACTTCAGGAAACAGTGGGACTGCTCTCTCTATTGCTCTGAAGCCACATGGCCTCTTACCTGTTTTCACTCAGAACATCTTCATTGACTCAGTGTGGGTTTTCCCATGATGTTCAGCTTGCTTGTGGCTTTCACTTGCTGTATCACTAAATTAGGCTCTGCTTCTGTCTGACTTTTCAGTTCAACCCTCAACCCCCAATTTCTTTTTTTTAGTGTACCTGTGTCTGTGGTCAATTTCGTGGCAGAAAGAATCTGTCCAATCCGCCAATCGATAGGCCTTATGTGATGTGTCTATCCCTGATCCAGGAGCCTTCGTGGCCTGGGGAACAGCAAGGTCATCTTTCTAGTACCTAGTCCTCTTGAGACTTCTAAATATTCTAATCAGCTCACCAAAGTTCAGCAGACAGTATTAAGCCATCAAAAGAAAATGAGGAAAGAAAGACAGAGTAGTATTAGTATGTGCTTGATAATATGGTTCATCCCCTTATGCTGGAATAAGATTAATCCTCTCTCTCTCTATATATATACATACATATATATATATACATACATATATATATATATGTATATCCAGATAGTCTGTTCTGATTGTGACATCACTTTATGCAAAGAAATGTATTAAGAGAAGCTCTCTAATTTTTGCCCCATAGGATTTTACCTTATTTAAATACAAAAAAGAAAGGGAGGGGAGCATTTCTTCAAAGGTGAATAATCTGGAAAGGATTTCATGATAGAAAAGTATTCTTTGGCATCAGAATGCTTGTTCCATGTTTTGGGGAAGAGAGCATGGAGAAGGGTATCTAATGATTGGAATGGATTATTTTCCTATTTGCCTTAGGGGTTTGAGACTAAAGATTTGGGGACAGAGGGAGTATTTGTTTAAAGAAAGATACTCTACTGCAGATGGTGATTGCAGCCATGAAATTAAAAGACACTTACTCCTTGGAAGGAAAGTTATGACCAACCTAGATAGTATATTCAAAAGCAGAGACATTACTTTGCCAACAAAGGTCTGTCTAGTCAAGGCTATGGTTTTTCCAGTGGTCATGTATGGATGTGAAAGTTGGACTATAAAGAAAGTTGAACACAGAAGAATTTATGCTTTTGAACTGTGGTATTAGAGAAGACTCTTGAGAGTCCCTTGGACTGCAGGGAGATCCAACCAGTCCATCCTAAAAGAGATCAGTCCTGGGTGTTCATTGGAAGGACTGATGCTGAAGCTGAAACTCCAGTATTTTGGTCATCTCATGTGAAGAGTTGACTCATTGGGAAAGACCCTGATGTTGGGAGGGATTGGGGACAGGAGGAAGAAGGGACAACAAAGGATGAGATGGCTGGATGGCATCACCAACTCGATGGACATGAGTTTGGGTAAACTCTGGGAGTTGGTGATGGACAGGGAGGCCTGACATGCTGTGATTCATGGGGTTGCAAAGAGTCAGACATGACTGAGCGACTGAACTGAACTGAACTGAACTCTACTTTAAAAGATTTCTAAAGAAATGCACCACAAGACTAGCTGGGGTGTGGTGGTGAATCTGATGCTACATTCTTCTCTCTGCTGCTGCTGCTGCTAAATGGCTTCAGTCGTGTCCGACTCTTAGCGACCTCATGGACTGCAGCCCACCAGGCTCCTCCGTCCATGGGATTTTCCAGGCAAGAGTACTGGAGTGGGGTGCCATTGCCTTCTCCTATTGTTCTCTATATCCCCTCCTTTCCAGGTTCTGCCCTGCCTGTGACCTGGAAGTGGGGGTGGAGGAACTGCTTCCTCTGTGTCAGGATGACTGAAGACGTCAGGGGCCTGTGGTTGCTGATTCCTTTTTGACACTTTCTTCACCCTTGAACATTGATGATAGATAGGAAAATTTATACAATGTTATTAAAAATATAAGCCTGTTGTCAGAAGCAGGGCTCTGGCACTGACTTTAGATACTTTTGGCTCCATGAGAAAAGAGGCATCATTCACTTGTAAGAAGAATTCTGAGAAATTAGTGATTCTAACTAATTCTGTTCTATTGCTAACAAATTTAATGAACCCAGGCAGGCCCTTTTCTCAACCTGGACCTCAGTTTTCTTTCCTATAAAAGAGTCACCCCTCCCTGCTCTGATCATCTGTGTTTTTATATGTCTTATTATTCACATGGTGCTCTACTAAAGTGGCTGTACCCATCCCAAAGCAGATGAAAATCATCCATCACCAACTCAAATCAGGATGGATATGTTTGCAGGAGAATATGCCAACTTTAAATGTATCAGTTCAGTTCAGTCGCTCAGTCATGTCCAGCTCTTTGCGACCCTATGAATCACAGCATGCCAGACCTCCCTATCCATCACCAACTCCTGGAGTTCACTCAGACTCACGTCCATTGAGTCCGTGATGCCATCCAGCCATCTCATCCTCTGTTGTCCCCTGCTCCTCCTGCCCCCAATCTCTCCCAGCATCAGTCTTTTCCAATGAGTCAACTCTTCACATGAGGTGACCCAAGTACTGGAGCTTCAGCTTTAGCATCATTCCTTCCAAAGAAATCCCAGGGCTGATCTCCTTCAGAATAAAAAACAAACAAACAGCATTTGTCTCTCACATAAGATGTGCTTTTGTCAAGCATCTGCTTTGTAAAACAGGAAAGAGAATCCAGGAAAGCTATTTAATGGGGCCAAACCATGTCATCACCCTCCTTCCTCCAGATACACATAATTCCAATCAAATTTGTGTACATCTGAATCCTATATTTAGAGGCAAGAGAGCACAAAGACCTGGAGCCAGGTTGCCTAATTTCAAAGCTAAGCTCTGATATTTGCTACTATGTGACTGCAGGCAAATTACTTAACCTCTCCGAGCTACATTTTCCCACCTGTGAAATGGGGCTGTAATGGTACTTTCCTCAAACGGTAGTTCTGAGGATGAATAAAAGCACTGAGGACAATGCCGGGCACAGAGTACGTGCTCCTAAGTATTGCTTATAGTTATTATCTATAAGTATGGGTGAAGCACAGGTTAAGAATCAGTGGGCTTTGATATAGCCTGAGAATGCTTTAAAATAAAGAAAAATAAATTGCAGACAAGTTTTCTTCAGTTTCCTGGAGACCTCTTTTTTTTTCCCATGGTGGCATGCCCTCAAATGTGTTCTTACCATCTAAATAACAGTCCTAAGTAGCCTCTTCTCTTCAGCAAGTCCCAAGAATCAAACATCTTTTTGTAGGTAATCCCAGTGACTGCCTATGCAAATGGACCACTCAGGGTTTTGTTGACCTCTTAGTTTAGCTTTTCATTTTATAGATGATTGCCTACCCATGTTGGAGAAAATGATAGGAAAATGGCTGAAGCAGCCCCTGCGTAGGGCAGAGCAGAGCAGTGCCTCATGGAGAAAGCTGCCTCAGAGACTTCTCTGGGGGTCCAGAGGTTAAGAATCCACCTTGCAATGCAAGGGACATGGGTTCAACCTCTGGTCAGGGAACTAAGATCCCAAGTGCTGTGAAGCAACTTAGCCGGTGAGCCACAACTACCAAAGCTGCAACTACTGAGCTTGTGTGCTACACCTAGAGAGTCCTTGCACTGCAATGAAAGATCCTGCATACTCAGCTAAGACCCCACACAGGGAAATAAGTGGACAAAAGAAACTCAGAGCCTGGGGAAAGAGAGATAAGGAGATAGCTTCATCTGTACAAACTGGGTTACAAGGAAAAGGCAGAGAAACAACAAAGTTATAAGAATTTTCCACAAATAGCTCCCACAACAATGGTGCAGGTTGGGAGATGAGAAATGTCTGTGGAGCTGGGGTCTGTTGTCTTCTCTGCATTCGCAGCAGCTCAGATGAACAGTGTCCTAGAGACCCAGTGAACCCTACAACTCATAAGGTCCTCATGGAGCAGATGCCCAAGAAGGCAGAAGAAAGGTGTTGAGATGGGTTAACTTGTTAGCAGGGAGGGAGATTTAAAAAAAAAGAATACAGCTGCCAACTGCTGACTTACAGGTACTGTAATTTGTTCTGTGTTTTATTCAGTGTCTGATAAAGTTGGTTATCCTTTTGTCCACATAGCTTTGGAGTTATTCTCAGACAACATTTTTTTGTTAAAATCCTGATGGAAGTGCTCTAATTAAAAGAGTGCTCTAATTGAAAGAGAACCTCCTGAATGTGGAGGGGTTTCTAATGACCTGCAGCTGGTAGCTCTGCTGGGGCCTGGAGAGAAGGGCTGCCCCTAATTGGATTTACCTGCATGATTCTGTTATCGAATCAGAAGTAAAAGAGAAGAGCTGTTATTGAATAAATATGTGAAGCAAGGCCAGGTACGCGTGCACAAGAGACATAGTCAAATAGCAAAGTTTGTGCCATCAGTTGTATTTATAAAATTAAGATATTAATATGTAAGACTGGACAGAGTTTTAGTGGTCACCTAGCATAAATCTTCACTTTTTATTTTTATTTTTAATTGCATTAAATTAGCATACAACATTGGTTTCAGGTGTACAACATAGTGATTTGATATTTTTATACATTATGAAATGGTCATTCATTAAGGCCGTTTATCACCAGACAAAGTTAGTGACTATATTCCCTATGTATGTGTTACATTCCTGTGACTTACTCATTTTATAGCTGGAAGTTTGTACCCCCCTTCACCAGTTTCATCTGTCCTCCTCCCTGCCCCCATGGCAACCACCAGTTTGTTCTCTATCTATGAGCCTATTTCTGTTTTGTTTGTTCATTTGTTTTGTTTTTGGATTCCTCATATAAGTGATATCATACAGTATTTTCTCTGTCTGACTTATTTCACTTAGCATCATATTTCAATTAGCGTAAAGCCCGCTTACCCATGTTAGTGCAAATGGCAAGATTTTATTCTTTTTCATGGCTAAATAATAGTCGTATATATGTATATATATATGTATATGACATACAGATATGTAGATATCTATCTATATATATCTTCTTTATCCATTCATCTATCAATGGATACCTAAGTTGCTTCCACAGAGGCCCAGAGTAATCCAGTACTTACTCAAGGGCACTGAGTCCAGTAGGCTCTGTGTCCTACTCAGGGTCTCTTTCCACCTTAGCTCACTGCCTCTCCTGGATGTCACTTAATCTGTGTCTTTGGTGGAAGGGAATTGTTCTCCTTATTTTTATTGTGTAGGATGGAAAGACTTCATTTTAGTAAAATATAGTAATGAAAGTTACTGTTGGGTTTTTCCTAAAAAACAATTCTCTTACAGGATTTTAAAGATAATCTGCAGTTTGAAGTACTTCTTATCAGTATGTATTAGTCAGATGCTCACTTTGAACATCCCAGGAATCATTTCTGATGGAGAACAGAGGCTAAGGGTAAGGAAGCTGAAGCAAAGGTGATGACATTTTGTCAGAAAGGAAATACACTGATGCGTGAGCCAGTGCAAATATGTGAGAAAATGCACACAAAATCTAGAGAAGAGAAGGTGGCTTTTCTTGTCTAAAAATGGCCAATATGTGAATAGGCCAAGTTACTTATACTTGTCTGAGAGGAGAGGTGGCTTATCCACCTACCTTCCAGGGCAGCGGTGTCTCAGTGCTCTGCGGCACTTCAGGTTTGCTCACGTTTCTAAAATGGGACCAAGGAGTCTGACAGCAATGGGAATAATGAAGTGCCCAGAAGAAGCAGTGAGGTGGCTTATGTTCTGTATGCAGCATCATGGATAAGAGGTGATGTATTCCTTTCATCCGGGGCTGGGCTTTTCACAAGCAAGGAACCTTATTCAAACTGTGGCCACATCCTAGACCATAAATGAAATTCCCAAGCAACAAAAAGCAACTTTGACCAAATAAAACTTAAACTTTGCATTCATCTGACTTTACATGTAGGGAAATGATTCAGGAACCTTTTATACATAGTCTATCAATAATATCATGATCTTTACAAGTTTGGTATTTACAATTCAGGTGACGAAGGGTCATCAGATTCCCCCAGGGCTTCAGGGAAACTTGTAAACCACTTGAAGCCAAGGAAGCTTGAGAAAGCACAAGGGAGAGTTGATGTTTCTCCAGCTTCTGAAGGAAATGTAGGAACGGAATCACTGTACAGTGGAAACAAAGAAGTGTGTGTTTTTAACAAGAAAACAATGTGAGCATTCCTCATTATTTAAATATCATTTTACTTTTGAACGGCATCAAGATCCTTTTATTTTTTCCTGATGTAAATCTGCATGTGTGTGGAGAGCCTTTGCAAATGTCTCTTTTGTTACCTATGGAGATGAGAAAGAAGCACTAAATGGATTGTTTTGAGGTGAACAAAAGCCTAATAAATTAGACTTATTATACTCTCAAAAATTCCTAAAAGGCTTTCTTTATTACTAATTTTAGTTATGGAAAAATAAAGATATTAGATATTATAAAATAAAGATTAATAATATTTTATTATTCTAAAATAAAGATATTATATACCTGTATTTACCAAGGAAAGACCTTAAAAGTTCATTAAAATGACTTCCCAAATCCACTGTACTTATTTTTTTTTTTAAATAAAATTAAGGGAAAGGCTTTCATAGCCACCTCTGCCCTCTGCTGTAAATTGACCTTGCACACTCCTGTCTGGTATGAGAACCGTGAAAAATTGAAGGGAACTCTTTCAACCCTATCTCTTTACCTGCTGTGGTAATTAGCATCTCAAAGAATGATAACCCCTTAAAAGGCACACTGCAACGCTGCTTATTCATGAGAACACCATGTTACAGATTCGTAGGTAGACGGAGGTGACGGAGATCCATAGGGGTAAGTGGAGGACAGTGGATCTGTGTTGCTGCTTTTGTTCTTCACATAACAAAATAATAACGGACATCTTGCCTCGGCCAATAAAACAATGCTCTAGGAATCTCTTTTCCTAGCTCAGGGATTAGTTCTAAAGCCAGAAGGCTGTTTGCTGTTGCCAATATTACAAAACTACTAAAAGTTTACTAGTGTATTCTTTAAACTTTTTAAATTTTATGTTGGAGTAGATAACAATGTAGTGTTAGTTTCAGATGAACAGCAAAGTGATTNTGGTCATCAGATTCCCCCAGGGCTTCAGGGAAACTTGTAAACCACTTGAAGCCAAGGAAGCTTGAGAAAGCACAAGGGAGAGTTGATGTTTCTCCAGCTTCTGAAGGAAATGTAGGAATGGAATCACTGTACAGTGGAAACAAAGAAGTGTGTGTTTTTAACAAGAAAACAATGTGAGCATTCCTCATTATTTAAATATCATTTTACTTTTGAACGGCATCAAGATCCTTTTATTTTTTCCTGATGTAAATCTGCATGTGTGTGGAGAGCCTTTGCAAATGTCTCTTTTGTTACCTATGGAGATGAGAAAGAAGCACTAAATGGATTGTTTTGAGGTGAACAAAAGCCTAATAAATTAGACTTATTATACTCTCAAAAATTCCTAAAAGGCTTTCTTTATTACTAATTTTAGTTATGGAAAAATAAAGATATTAGATATTATAAAATAAAGATTAATAATATTTTATTATTCTAAAATAAAGATATTATATACCTGTATTTACCAAGGAAAGACCTTAAAAGTTCATTAAAATGACTTCCCAAATCCACTGTACTTATTTTTTTTTTTAAATAAAATTAAGGGAAAGGCTTTCATAGCCACCTCTGCCCTCTGCTGTAAATTGACCTTGCACACTCCTGTCTGGTATGAGAACCGTGAAAAATTGAAGGGAACTCTTTCAACCCTATCTCTTTACCTGCTGTGGTAATTAGCATCTCAAAGAATGATAACCCCTTAAAAGGCACACTGCAACGCTGCTTATTCATGAGAACACCATGTTACAGATTCGTAGGTAGACGGAGGTGACGGAGATCCATAGGGGTAAGNTCTCAAACACTGGACTGCCAGGGAAGTTCTCCATATTAATTTTAAAATGCATATTCTACCCTAGTGATAGTACTTGAAAAATAAAGCTTGCCCTCTAAATCATCTTTGAAAGAAATTTCTTCCTGATGTTAAACATTTGAAGACAGAGTAGAATAGTAGCTGACACCCACCTCTGGACTGGTACCCACTTACCTCTGTGTGACCATGGGCAAACTGTTCAAACTTCTTGCGACTCTGTTTTACCATCTATAATATGAAGATAATAAGAAATTCTACTTTAGAAAGATGGTGTGAGAATTAAAATAGTTAATCCATAGAAATCCAGCAAAAACTGTGCCTAAGCTTCCCTGGGCTTCCCTTGTAGCTCAGTTGTTAACGAGTTTGCCTGCAATGCGGGAGACCAAAGTTCAATTCCTGGATTGGGAAGATCCTCTGGAGCAGGAAATGGCAACCCACTCCAGTATCTTTGCCTGGAGAATCCCATGGACAGAGGAGCCTGGCAGGCTACAGTCTATGGGCTCACAAGAGTTGGGCATGACTGAGCAATGTGTGTGTGCACGTGCACACACGCACACACACACACACACACACACACACACACACACACACACACACACACACACAAGCTTCCATGGTGGCTCAGACCTTAAAGAATCCTGCTGCAATGCAGGATACGTGGGTTTGAACCCTGGGTTGGGAAGATTCCCTGGAGGAGAGCATGGCAACCCACTCCAGTATTCTTGCCTGGAGAATCCCCATGGACAGAGGAGCCTGGTGGGCTAGAATCCATGGGGTCGCAAAGAGTCAGACACGACTGAGCGACTAAGCACAGCACAGCACAGCAAAGGACATATAAACATTCAAAAACCATTAATTTATTTAGAGAAAATCTAAGACCATTGGGCCAAAGGTGGCAACATGATTTTTGGATCTTTCTAGATGTCACATTAAAAAGGTAAAACTAGATAAGAAGATTAAAAAAAAAACCTCATGAACAACACAAAAAACTGACAAGAGTATCTCCATTAACACCAAAATACAAGCAGTGTGCATGCCTAGTCACTCAGTCATGTCTGCCTCTTTGCCACCCCATGGGCTGTAGCCCACCACGCTCCTCTGTCCATGGTGATTCTCCTCCAGCCAAGGATATTAGAGTGGGTTGCCATGCCTTCCTCCAAATACAAGCAGATGGGAACAGATTACCAATAACCATAAAACTAGATGCTTCAGCTTCCATGTGGGGAGAAACATAGGGAAGAAGAAGACATCTGTCACACCTGAGATTAAGAGAGTTCTCACGTCCTCACTTGTAGATGTTCACTACAAGAATGTAGATGTTCACTACAGAATGCCAGTTTGAGAAACTGGGAGAGATTTTACCCAATCCCATAGTAGTACTGACAGCCTGGGGATGAGGACAGGAGGGGCTGAAGCAGGCTGGCACTTGGGAACTCTCTCTGTGTACTAGTCATGATGCTGTTCATAACAGAAACACACATCGAGGAGAAATAATTAGATATGAGTAAATATTGAGGACAGAGATAATAGTGATGAAGGAAGGAGAAGGTCCAGACAAAAACTGGGGAGGAAAAAGAGCTACAAAATTTCAGGAAAAAAATCTGCCCTTTTTTTTTTTAACACTACGCAAGAACTTGAAAAGGAATTGTGCAGTTATCAACTCCGTCTTGAAGCTTGCTTCTTTTTAAACACTAGGAAAAATAAATTCACATTAAAATGAACAGTAGTAAGTTAAATACTATATTCACACTTAAAAATAAAATATATACTATTTCAAAAATCTTTTAAAAATTGAGAATATAATACAAGAGATAAATGAACAATATAAGTCAGAATGGGAAATAATTAGAAATGGTGACAGAACTCAAAAAATAATTTAGAAATATGATAACTTTTTTCTTTTAAAAATTTTTTTGATTTGTTTAAAGTATAGCTGTGTACAGTATTATTTGTTACGAGTGTACAACATAATAATTTACAATTTTAAAAACTTCTACTCCATTTGTAGTTACTATAAAATATTGGCTATATTCTCTGTATTGTGCAATGTCCTTGTAGCTTATTTATTTTATGCATAATAGTTTGTACCGCTAATCCTCTACTGCTGTCTTGCCTCTCCCAACCTTTCCTTTCCCCACTGGTAACCATTAGTTTATTGTCTCTAAATGTGAATCTGTTTCTTTTTTGTTATATTCACTAGGCTGTTTTATTTTTCAGATTCCACATATAAGTGGAATCATACAGTATTCCACTTCATTCATTCATTCCATATATACAGTATTTGTCTCTCTCTGTCTGACTTATTTAACTTAGCATGTTACCTTCCAAGTACATGAATTTTGTTGCAAAAAAGCAAATTTTATTCTTTTTTATGGCTGAGTAGTATTCCACCGTGTGTGTGTGTGTGTGTGTGTGTGTGTGTGTGTGTGTGTGTTCCACACCTTCTTTATTCCTCAGAATAGACTCCACTTCTGAGCTTCAGCCCCATACTACTCACCTCCTTTGGCTCCTTAACCCCAGCACTCTCTTGTCTTTCCCGGGTCTTCAACTAACTCCTCACCACCTACTTCCTCTTTAGCTGCCATCCTAGTCTAATACTCCCCTTATCCCCCTCCCTCCTACCTCTGATGACTTTTTGCATAGCATCTTCCATCCAAATTGAAACAGAGGAAGTGAAACTGTCACTCTTTGCATAGAGCAAATAGAAAACCTTAAAGTCTTCACCAAAAAACCAATAGAATCAATAAATGAATCCAGTAAAATTTCAGGATACAAGATTAACATAAGAAATCTGTTGCTTTTCTATACACTAATAATAAACTACTAGAAAGAGAAGTCAAGAAAACAATCCTATTTACAATTGCATCAAAAACAATGAAGTAACTTGGAATACACTTAACTAAGGATTTGAAAGACCTATACTCTGAAAACTATGAGACATTGATGAAGGAAATTGAAGACAGTATAAATAGATGGGAAGATATCCCTTGTTTATGGATTGGAAGAATTAATGTTGTTAATATACCCATACTACCAAAAGCAATCTATGTATTTAGTGCAGTTCTTATCAAAATACCCTTGACATTTTCCCCAGATGTATCAAATAATGCTAAATTTTACATGGGACCACAAAGGACACCACACAGCCAAGACAGTCTGTAGAGAAAAGAACAAAGCTGAAGGTATCATGCTCCTGATTTCAGACTCCCCAGAAAAGCTACAGTAATTAAAACAGCATGATACTGGCACAAAAAACAAACACATAATCAGATAAGCTTCCTGGTTGTGCATAAGCCTCTATTCTTCTTTCTGATGGTCACTAGTTTGAACTTGAACCCAAACCAGCATTTCTACTTAAGAATTCTACCTCTATTCCTCCACTCTGAAAACAAGAGCAAACACCCCTCAAATTTTTTTAGATAAATTTTCTAGGCTTAATACTATAATAACTCAGAATTAAACTCCCTGGACCCTTTGAGGGTTGCTCACAACATCTATGTCTTTGAATCTTGTGAGTCTTGGCCATGAATAATCTAAGTGGATTCTTTTGCTCAGTAGTTGCCCACCTCATCATTGAGCTGCAGCATCAAATCCAATCTGGCCACAGAGGCCCACCTGGCAGGCCCAGAGAAATCTGGGCAGTGCCTCATTCTCCAGCTGAGANGATAAATTTTCTAGGCTTAATATTATAATAACTCAGAATTAAACTCCCTGGACCCTTTGAGGGTTGCTCACAACATCTATGTCTTTGAATCTTGTGTCTTGGCCATGAATAATCTAAGTGGATTCTTTTGCTCAGTAGTTGCCCACCTCATCACTGAGCTGCAGCATCAAATCCAGTCTGGCCACAGAGGCCCACCTGGCAGGCCCAGAGAAATCTGGGCAGTGCCTCATTCTCCAGCTGAGGAATTTGGACCCTGACAAAACATGTCTCTCTTGCTGGGCAATTTACACAACAGCATGGAGTTCTGATATTTTTTAAAAACCTTTAGGATATGCTCAGGAGCTGCTGTGGAAGTTTTGGCAGCACAGAAGATAAGTCTAAGACGTCAGAAATAAAAACACAGGATTATTGATAGAAAAATCCAGGCTCTAGTTCTTTTTAAAAAAAAAATATTTATTTTTAATTAGAAGATAATTGCTTTACAATGTTGTGTTGGTTTCTGCCATTTATCAACATGAGTCAAACATAGGTTTACAATACATATGCCTCCTTCCTCCCACCTCCCACTCCACCCCACCCCTCCAGGTTGTCATAGAGCACTGACTTGAGCTCCCTGTGTCCCACAGCAAATTCCCACTGGTTATGTATTGCGCATATGGTGATGGATATGTTTCAGTGCTACGCTCTCAATTCATCGCCCCCTTTCCTTTCTCTGCTGTGTCCGCAAGTCTGTTCTCTATGTTTGCATCTCTATTGCTGCCCTGCAGATAGATTCATCAGTACCATTTTTCTAGATTCAATATATATGCATTAATATACAATGCTTGTTTTTCTCTTTCTGGCTTATTTCACTCTGTATGATAGGCTCTCGGTTCATCCACCTCACTAGAACTGACTCAAATGTGTTCCTTTTTGTGGCCGAAAAGGCAGAGGAACCAGAGATCAAATTGCCAACATCTGCTGGGTCATCGAAAAAGCAAGAGAGTTCCAGAAAAATATCAGTTTCTGCTTTATTGACTATGCCAAAGCCTTTGACTATGTGGATCATAATAAACTGGAAAATTCTGAAAGAGATGGGAATACCAGACCACCTAACCTGCCTATTGAGAAATCTGTATGCAGGTCAGGAAGCAACAGTTAGAACTGGACATGGAACACCAGACTGGTTCCAAATAGGAAAAGGAGTACGTCAAGGCTATATATTGTCACCCTGCTTATTTAACTTCTATGCAGAGTACATCATGAGAAACACTGGACTGGAAGAAACACAAGCTGGAATCAAGATTGCCAGGAGAAATATCAATCACCTCAGATATGCAGATGACACCACCCTTATGGCAGAAAGTGAAGAGGAACTAAAAAGCCTCTTGATGAAGGTGAAAGAGGAGAGTGAAAAAGTTGGCTTAAAGCTCAACATTCAGAAAATGAAGGTCATAGCATTTGGTCCCATCACTTCATGGGAAATAGATGGAGAAACAGTGAAAATAGTGTCAGACTTTATTTTGGGGGGGCTCCAAAATCACTGCAGATGGTGACTGCAGCCATGAAATTAGAAGACGGTTACTCCTTGGAAGAAAAGTTGTAACCAACCTAGATAGCATATTCAAAAGCAGAGACATTACTTTGCCAACTAAGGTCCGTCTAGTCAAGGCTATGGTTTTTCCTGTGGTCA
>SJYW01001102.1:1610410-1627251 GCA_006410735.1 Raphicerus campestris | reverse complement strand
CCACCTCATGCGAAGAGCTGACTCATTGGAAAAGACTCTGATGCTGGGAGGGATTGGGGGCAGGAGGAGAAGGAGACGACAGAGGATGAGATGGCTGGATGGCATCACGGACTCGATGGACGTGAGTCTGAGTGAACTCCGAGAGATGGTGATGGACAGGGAGGCCTGGCGTGCTGCGACTCATGGGGTCGCAAAGAGTCGGACACAACTGAGCGACTGAACTGAACTGAACTGAATATTCCATTGTGTATATTTACCACAACTTCTTTTGACCTGGTAAGAGTGTAGAGCAAATTGGAGAACTGTTAAGCAGGGACTGTGATTCTAACAATAGAGGAAAGCTTTCTTTTTCATTTCCCATGGCCTCACCTAGAAACTGTAGTTAAGAAGCAACTTTGAAATGAATGCTTCCCCTGTCTGAGAACAAAAAATAGGGAATAAATGGCAAAAAGATATTGGAGAGAATTTGGGGAACTTGATTCCATTTCTAGAGCAAAACAATCACCCTTTTCCTCCTCCTAGTCCCAAGTGTTATTTCCCTGATTTTTGGAGGCAGAAACTGAGCAACAAGGCTGATAGAAAGCTCTTTAAGATATTATTTTTCTTATAAAACTAGGAATAAAGCCACCATATGATCCAGAAGTCCCACTCCTAGGCAGTTACCCTGAAGAACCCCAAATTGAAAGAGACACATGTATCCCGTTGTTCACTGCAGCACTATTTACAATAGCTAGAACACAGAAGCAGCCTAGATGTCCAGACAGGTAAATAGATAAAAGAAGTTGTGGTACATGTACACAATAGAATATTACTCAGCCATAATAAGGAACACTTTTGAGTCAGTTCTAATGAGGTAGATGAAGCTGGAGCCTATCATACAGACTGAAGTAAGTCAGAAAGAGAAAGAGAATATACTAATACATATATATGGAATCTAGAAAAATGGTACTGAAGAATTTATTTGCAGCGCAGCAATGGATAAACAGGCATAGAAAATAGACTTATGGACATGGGGAGAGGGAGGAGAGGGTGAGATGCATGGAAAGAATAACATGGAAACTTACATTACCATATGTGAAATAGATAGCCAATGGGAATTTGGTATATGTTTCAGGAAACTCAAACAGGGGCTCAGTATCAGCCTGGAGGGGATGGAGAGGGAGATGGGGGAAGGTTCAAGAGGGATGGGATATATGTATACCTATGGCTGATTCATGTTGGTGTTTGACAGAAAACAATAAAATTCTGTAAATCAATTATCCTTCAATTAAAAATTAAATAAGTTTTTAAAAAAAGAATAANCATCCTACAAACTCAGGACACTTACAACAGCTTTGGAAAACAATTGACCAGAAATAGAAAGATGTAGCCCTCCTAATACTTATATGGAATTTTTCCATCATAAAGCATCCATGTTGAATTTTGATAGTAAATGTTTGCATAAGGTTACAAAGATCAGAGCAGAATAAGTCATTCTCTAGTTACTTCCAATGTATTGAGTGTTTTCCACAGAAACTCTCCCAGAGGTGATAACCCTAAACACCTATTTAACAACTGAGATGTCATGAAGATAGTACAAATCAAGAAACAAAAAGAGCACAGTTTCAGAAGGAATAATGGATTCAATTAAAGTTATCGGTAAGTCATTTACCAAGAAGCAGATAAGTCAGCCCGCTTATCAGTTAAAGTCAGAAATAATGTGCCATCAGAAGATTGAAAGAATACTCAAACACTTGCTTAATTTAGGTAATGATAATTATCTATTCAAAGAATGCTCCGTATTTGTACTTAGCTGTACAACTGTTTTGGGTGGTGAAAAATATGCTTGCAAAACTAAATTGGAGCACAATTTTGTTTTGATACCATTACCAGTTTAGTTAACGACTACATAAGTGATGAAATTATGGGCAGCATATTTTAAATTAAGATTGCCAACCTAAATGTTCGAAAAATAAACACAATTTATGCTTGTTCAGAATTGGCAGGAAGCATTTGAAACTGGACTATGTTTTGCATGAAACTATCCCCTGGCTCACAGAGTTCCTCCCTGGGGTTAGGAATAACAAGGATGAGTGAAATCACCAGATAATTCAAAAGTTTAGTTTGAGTTCACAGTTCCAATATCCTCCTCTAGCAAATCGTATCACTGCTGCTAAAAAGTACCAAGACTAATTTAGTTTTGTTATTTTTTTCTACTCCTGTTTATACATTAATTTTGTGAGCAATGCAAGTTCATAAAGCAGGGGCACAATGGAGAGAAAGTTCTCTCTCTTTCTTACACACACATAAGAACATCAGGAAAGAAAGTCTACTGGCTGGGAAATGGTACCATGCATTTAGCAAAATAAAGCTGGCAAAGTTAGAAATCAAAGCAATGCTGACTGACTGAAATGCCCCTGTTGATATTATTAAAATGCCTACTAGAAGACTGCCCACTTTTTATTCACAGATCCAAACTCTTAGGAATACACATGCACACTTTTACCAAAACTAAGAGAATCAACAAGTTTATATGTGTTAGTAACAATACTTTATGTTGGGGTCTCTGGATCATTCTTTACTTTAAATAAGAGGAAGTGGAAGATTCCAGAAGAGCACTCTGAACTCACAATCATATTGCCAAGCACCAAGTAGGTCTATAGCAATTGTCACTCCATGGACGAAAGGATGACAAATTGAAGACACGGCAGAAAGAGGGGTGTTGGTTTCAGTGTTAGCCTAGTTCTTATTTTATGGTTGTTTCATTATGCCTTACTTCTTAATTTTGTGAACTTACAAATACCTCACTCCATCTAGGTCTAGAATCTTTCTTTGCTGCCCTCTATTTTTTCTTGTCTCTGCTCCCTACTGATAGAGTTCCCTGATGCCAACTGCTTTCCAAGTCCTGCCTATTCTTGCATCTTCTGTTAGCTCATTCTCCTATCATCCTCTGACCACTGTGTGGAGAGCCAATCAAATCCAGAGTCACCAATTTCCTGGACACTCACCTATTTTTTTTTTTTTTAGTTAGTTAATTTATTTTAATTGGAAGCTAATTACTTTACAATATTGTGGTGGTTTTTGCCATACCTCAACATGAATCAGCCACAGGTGTCCATGGGGACACTCACCTGTTGTTCTTGACTTTCTCCCTGTTGGGTCTGGCCCCAGAGTTCATTCCCATGGCTCTAGTTTCTCTGCCCTTTTGCAGCTCTGGAGTTCACTGAGCACGTGCAAGGGTCCTGTCCCAAGGTATGGTCGTGAATGTGAATCTATTTGTGCGTGATCAGTTGCTTCAGTCGTGTCTGACTCTTTGTGACCTCATGGACTATAGCCCACCAGGCTCCTCTGTCCATGGGATTCTCCAAGCAAGAATACTGGAGTGAGTTGCATGCCCTACTCCAGGGGATCTGCCTGACCTGAGGATCAAACCCCCATCTCCTATGTCTCTTGCATTGCAGCCAGCTGGATTCTTTACACACTGAGGCATCAGGGAAGCCCTGAATCTACTTAAACTGGAGGTATTTTAAAATAAATATGAACTGGTCTGTTCCTCTCCCCCAGCTGCAATGGCATAAGCACCAAGACAAGTGCGTGGACATACTCCTAGTTCATGAGAAGACTCTTCACACGCACCCAGGCCATATAACCCTAGGAGGAGCTCTGTGTAACTGCAGGTTCCTAGAGGTTCTAGGAGGTGGGAGGATTCTGAGGCACAGCCAGGCTCAGGAACTCCAGGGCTACATGTCATATTCCTCATATCGAGTTGGCTTCCAAACACCAACTGTGAGTCATCTGACTGAAGAGCTTGGATCTCAAGTTGTAGTTTCTGTTGTATTTTGCTTCTGGTATTTTGTTATATCTTGGACTTTTGGGAAAAAATTTTAAACGTATCTCACTTTCAAATGTAACATGGTGTAAATAATGTGGAAAACAGTAAGCCATTCCCTCAAAAAATTAAAAATCGAATCAGCATATAATGCAATAATCCACTTCTGGGTATATACTCAAAATAACTCAAAGAAGGGTCTTGAAGAGATATTTGTTCACTCATGTTCATGATGACCAAAAGATGGAAACAACCCAAATGCCCATTGATGGAAAAATGGCTAAACAAAATGTGGCATAGTACAAAAGTACATTATTCAGCCTTTAAAAGGAAGGAATTCTGATATATGCTACAAGATGGATGAACCTTGAGGACAGGATACTAAATGAAATTAGCTAGTATGATTACTGCATGAAATTGCTGTATGATTCCATTTATATGAGTTACCTAGAGTAACCAAAGTAACCCTGCTTCATTTTGTATTCCAAGGCCAAATTTGCCTGTTGCTTCAGGTATCTCTTGACTTTCTACTTTTGCATTCCAGTCCCCTATAATGAAAAGGACATCTCTTTTGGGTGTTAGTTCTAGAAGGTTTTGTAGGTCTTCATAGAACCGTTCAACTTCAGCTTCTTCAGCATTACTGGTTGGGATATAGATTTGGATTACTGTGATACTGAATAGTTTACCTTGGAAATGAACAGAGATCATTCTGTCGTTTTTGAGATTGCATCCAAGTACTGCATTTCGGACTCTTTTGTTGACTATGATGACTACTTCATTTCTTCTGAGAGATTCTTGCCCACAGTAGTAGATATAATGGTCATCCGAGTTAAATTCACCCATTCCAGTCCATTTTAGTTTGCTAATTCCTAAAAAGTCAATGTTCACTCTTGCCATCTTCTGTTTGACTACTTCCACTTTGCCTTGATTCATGGACATAACGTTCCAGGTNCAAGCTTACTTTCTGGTATTTACTGACTTCTTTAGCCTGAACACCAATTCCAGTAATGAGGCTGAAACCATGGCATGATTGATTTACAGAGGCTGATGTTAGCTGCTTAGATTGGCATGTTCTAGGGACCCTCCATGAAATGATTTTCCTACCGACTGCTATCACTTTATGGTAGGTGAAAAGTAAAGTCTACAAGAAGCCGTCTGACATACTTCTAGCTTTCAATTATCCACGGTAATGAGGAGCAGGCAGGCTGCCCTATAGTTCTCAGTGAAGCATCAAGTTAAGTTCTGATAGCCTAGAAATAATAGCGTCTCTGGGTCCATGCACCCATGGATCAGTTATGCATTTCTCATGGTACTCTCTGCAATTTTCCAGGGTAGTGGGTAGGAGAGTAGTTACCCACCTGCTGAGCAACTCATCCATACCCACTGGCCTCCTGATGTCAAGGTTCAAAAGAGGATTCCAAGAACCACCGAGAGCTCAAGTGTGGAGGCAACCCAGTTTGTCTGCTCTGTGGAGACACTGGCAGCCCTGGCATTGAATCCTGTCCAAGGACAGCCTTCCTCCAGCCTCTGCATAGAATTATTCTCAATGTAAGGCAGATCCATTGACTATGAGGCTCTGATGAGTGGAGGAACGGCTAGCAGTGGGGAGAACCTGCTGTGTACGGGGACTCTGAAGATGAAGGATGCAGTGGGTAGGCCATCCCAAAGGGACAAGTCTGCTGGCTGGGTCCCTGTGGGAAGAAGTGGAGAGAGTACTTTCTCTTCACCTGCTTTTTATTTTGTTGTATCTCAAGGCACTGTCATGGCCCAGGACATGGAGCTAGCACACTTATTTAAGAATTCCTATTTTTGTTTTCTTTTGGAAAACTATTTAGAAGGTGTTGTGTGCCAGAGTGGGTTGGGTGTTGGGGCACATGTGTAAAAACCACTCAGTGGATTCAGAAAGACACTGAATCTGGGAGTGAATAACATGACAAGAGGTGGTCTTAGAAGTCAAATAAAAATTGTGGAAAGCTACTGTATCACACAGGGAACTCTGCTCAGTGTTATGTGGCGGCCCAGATGGGAGGGGAGTTTGTGGGAGAATGGATATGTGCATGTGTATGCCTGAGTCCCTTCCCTATGCTCCTGAAACTATCACAGCACTGTTCATCAGCTGTGCCCCAGTACAAACTAAAAAGTTTAAAATAAAAAAATAATAAAGAACCCTAAAATTGAGGAAAGAACTTTTTCAAGTGAAAGTTTATGGGAAACATCCTGTTAACTAATGCAAATGAACAAATTGATTTGGATCATTGGCGATGAAATAGCAATACTGTCTAAGCTTGCACAGGCATGTTTTCCATTGATCATCTGATCCTAAAATGACCCTTGTTAGGTGCGATTGACAAGATAATAGAGAGGTCAAGTGACTCTCCCAGGTAACACAGCTAGGGAGAGAGGCTTGGAGAGGCAGTCCATAGGGTGAAAGGGCACTGGTTAAGAGTCAGAAGATCTGTTTTATGATTGGAATGAACTAATTAATTCAGCAACAGTAAGGGTTTCCCAGGTTGTGCTAATGGTAAAGAATCCACCTGCCAATGCTGAAAACATAAAAGATGCAGGTTTGATCCCTGGATCCAGAAGATCCCCTGGAGGAAGACATGGAAACCCACTCCAGTATCCTTGCCTGGAGAATCCCTTGGACAGAGGAACCTGGTGGGCTACAGTCCCTGGGGTTGCAAAGAGTCAGACACGACTGAAACGACTTAGCACGCACTCACGCAAGCATGTAAATCACTTAATTGCTCGAGAGTTTCTTCACTCGTAAAATGAGGAATCTTGTGAGATTAATTGTCCTCAACCTTCTCTGCACTTGAGATCCTTCCTTCCCAGAGAAGAGTTTTAAAAACTTAAATCCTAGATGTTAGACAACCCAGCTCGACTGAATCTGAATCTTTGTGAGCTGGGCCCTTAAGCATCGTCTTTGCTTACTGATTTGTTTGCTTCCAAGTTGCCCAGGAGAACCTCTGAATTGGATGATTTCTGAGGTGACTTCCAGCTCTTCCATTTGACATCATTCTATTTCCCAAGTCCTCTATATAGGGCCAGATTTTTTTTTTTTTTAATAAATTTTATTTATTTGGCTGCACGGGGTCTCAGTTGCAGGGCACACAAGATCTTTGGTTGAGGCATGTGAAATCTGGTTCCCTGACCAGGAATCAAACTCAACCCTTGGCACTGGGAGTCTTAGTCACTAGACTACCAGGGAAGTCCCGGAGCCGGGTATTTTAAGTCTGGCGAATTTTTGTTGTGTCGGTTCCTACAATGTGAAGACTTGGTGAGAGATTCAATGGACTTGTTTGCTCACAAGAGCAAACAGGGGACAGGAATGCTTGAACACTGATGCCTGTCTCAAGCTATTGATATTTCCACTACCATCCCAAAGGCTCCTGAAAATGTCAGTCTCATGTAAAGTAAGAACTCACCTGTGTAAGAGTAAAACAGTAAATTTGTGTTGAAACATAACATCAGTTTAAGGAAAAGTCAAAACAGAGCAAGGAACAACTGTCATTTTTTTAGTTATACAAATGTATTGAAACTTTTCTGGCAAGAAGGATGATCTCTAAGAAGAACTAGAACTTCAAATGTCATAGCTTATTGAAGGAGGAAGTATTAATCCTCACGTCCTTAGGAATACTAGTCCTTTCAACAAGAAACTAATAGTCATTTTAAGCATATATCAATTTGATTTGTAACTTAATGAAAATGCTAAAAGCTTCGGAAACATTTCATTGTTGGATTTTTCCTCAGCACCCTAATTTTAACCGTCTGGCATTATTTGCGAGGTATCATCAAGTCCATTTTCTGAATGGAAGAAAAGGCCACTTCATGGGGAATATACATTGTATTTTAAAGTTAGCACATAATTTGCTGATCAGAGGCAGCTTTTTGTGCACTATGTTTGACATACAGAAATTGCACAGATCTGGAGAAGGAAATGGCAATCCATCCCAGTATTCTTGTCTGGGAAATACCATGGACAGAGGAGCCTGGCGGGCTGCAGTCCATGGGGTTGGAAAAGACTCAGACACTACTTAATCACTAAACAACAACAGTTACACAGATGCTGGTAAAAAGTGTTTTAAGCGTTAAAAAAAATAAAAGCAGTGTTTCTTGAAATGTGTTTCTTGGAATACTATTTCCATCAGGGAGGAAAAGTTTTTCTGAGTAACTGGGAAAAAGTCAAATAAAGTCATACAGGTTACTTTACAGCAAGTCTGCTCCATCTATAAAATACTGACACTCCTTGGGCATCTCCAATGATGGGAACACAATGCACCAATTTCTGATCTGAGAACCATTTTTCTATTGTGAAGCATCCTACAAACTCAGGACACTTACAACAGCTTTGGAAAACAATTGACCAGAAATAGAAAGATGTAGCCCTCCTAATACTTATATGGAATTTTTCCATCATAAAGCATCCATGTTGAATTTTGATAGTAAATGTTTGCATAAGGTTACAAAGATCAGAGCAGAATAAGTCATTCTCTAGCTACTTTCAACGTATTGAGTGTTTTCCACAGAAACTCTCCCAGAGGTGATAACCCTAAACACCTATTTAACAACTGAGATGTCGTGAAGATAGTACAAATCAAGAAACAAAAAGAGCACAGTTTCAGAAGGAANGCTACTTTCAACGTATTGAGTGTTTTCCACAGAAACTCTCCCAGAGGTGATAACCCTAAACACCTATTTAACAACTGAGATGTCGTGAAGATAGTACAAATCAAGAAACAAAAAGAGCACAGTTTCAGAAGGAATAATGGATTCAATTAAAGTTATCAGTAAGTCATTTACCAAGAAGCAGATAAGTCAGCCCGCTTATCAGTTAAAGTCAGAAATAATGTGCCATCAGAAGATTGANCCAGGAGGCAGAGCCCGATCTATGTGGGCTCAGCCTGTGGCAGCAGCAGACAAGAGTGAAGCATGGGGGTGCCTAGTTCTTTGTAACTGTGTTGTATCAAGGAACTATGACTTCACGGGTACAGAGTTTTAATGTGGGATGTTGAATATGTTCTGTAGATGTGATAACAGTGATGACTGTAACACAGTGTGAATGTTCTTAAAACCACTGGATTGTATTAACTTAAAAATGGTAAAAATATTAAGCATTATGCTATCTATATTTTACAAAATTTTTTAAAGAAAGAAGTTGGAGCTCAGATTAACTTTTCACGACATGTGTTTCCCCTGCCTTCTGCTCTCCTTCCCCAGTCCCAAACTGTATGAAGGCCGTGAGCTTAAAGTTCTGGGTTCCTCCCACTTGCAGAATCCTCACTTACTTGCCATAATCTGCTGAGACCACATCCTTCATGAATCCTTGATCTGGGAAGACTTTCTGCTCTGCTCGCTGACTGAAGTGATGGTAGACCAGCTAAAACCAGGCTTGGCTGAATCCAAAATGTCATTTTCTCCAAGACTTGCCTTTTTAGTCTGTCATGGATAGCCCAGGGCTCTCCTAGCTTTAAGCCAATGATAATTAAAATAATCTAATTCACTCTCTTTACTCTTAAAAATTTTGGGGGGAATATAGTTGCTTTACAATGTTGTATTAGTTTCTAATGTACAGAAAAGTAAATCAGTTATATGTATACATACACCCCTCCTTTGAGAATTAAGTAGTGTTTCCGGTGTTACACAGTAGGTTCTCATTAGTTATTTTATCATAACTACTTTGTCTCTATATGATACTTATACAGAATTTATATATCATTCAGAATTTATAAATTAGCCCAAAGAAGAATAATCTACTTTTGTAGATCTCATTACGTGTGTACATGCTAAGTCACTTCAGTCGTGTCCGACTCTTTGTTTGTGACCCTATGGATTGTAGCCCGCCAGGCTCTTTTGCCCATGGGATTTTGCAGGCAAGAATACTTGAGTGGTTTGCCATGCCCTCCTCCAGGGGATCTTCCTGACCCAAGGATCGAACCCACGTCTCTTGTAGCTCCTGCCTTACAGGCAAATTCTTTACTGCTGTGCTACCTGAGAAGCCCCGTAGATTCCATAAGTCAATAATTTGCAACCTGATTCAGACAACACTCTTGTCAGGGAGAGGCCTAAATTTCCAGATGTGCCAACCATCTGGTGTCTCTGGGCGTAAGGGCTGCTGATCAGGCTGAAGCCCCTGTGAGGGGCTGCCCTGCACCCAGCTGACCTAACCAAGGGCCAGGCTCATTCTATAACAACCACACCTTCCAGCCACCAAGTCTCTGTCTTGTCCACTTAATCTGTTACCAAATGCTTTGTTGAAATTTGGACATATCATATCTCCTCAATTTCTGTAAGCACTTAGAGTAGCTAAATCTTTACAATAGCTAATGCTTCCATGTGACCCTTTTATTCTTCTTTGGCTTCAGTTGTTTTTCTCTAAGACTCTTTTCTCACTCTATGCTTACCTTTCCTAACAGCTTTGCAGGTAGTTGAGGCCAGCTGACTAGTTGCTCCCATTAAATGTGAACGGAAGTACACTATGAGACTTGTGTGCTGAGGCATTTAAGAACTGCTGTGCTAAACTCATGGTCTCCATCTCATCTGCCAGAGAAAATGAGGTCAGGGTTCCTAACTAACTACAAGGATCAGAGCTTCCTGCTGACCTGCCCGGGGCATGTACTCATGTTATTCTGTTTCCACATCTTAGCCATGCCTATCCTGACTGATAACCCTGTCGCTCAGAAAGTTTCTCTTCTAAGGCAACCATTGTCATATACTTCATAGCATGCACACCTGGAAGANCACATCCTTCATGAATCCTTGATCTGGGAAGACTTTCTGCTCTGCTCGCTGACTGAAGTGATGGTAGACCAGCTAAAACCAGGCTTGGCTGAATCCAAAATGTCATTTTCTCCAAGACTTGCCTTTTTAGTCTGTCATGGATAGCCCAGGGCTCTCCTAGCTTTAAGCCAATGATAATTAAAATAATCTAATTCACTCTCTTTACTCTTAAAAATTTTGGGGGGAATATAGTTGCTTTACAATGTTGTATTAGTTTCTAATGTACAGAAAAGTAAATCAGTTATATGTATACATACACCCCTCCTTTGAGAATTAAGTAGTGTTTCCGGTGTTACACAGTAGGTTCTCATTAGTTATTTTATCATAACTACTTTGTCTCTATATGATACTTATACAGAATTTATATATCATTCAGAATTTATAAATTAGCCCAAAGAAGAATAATCTACTTTTGTAGATCTCATTACGTGTGTACATGCTAAGTCACTTCAGTCGTGTCCGACTCTTTGTTTGTGACCCTATGGATTGTAGCCCGCCAGGCTCTTTTGCCCATGGGATTTTGCAGGCAAGAATACTGGAGTGGTTTGCCATGCCCTCCTCCAGGGGATCTTCCTGACCCAAGGATCGAACCCACGTCTCTTGTAGCTCCTGCCTTACAGGCAAATTCTTTACTGCTGTGCTACCTGAGAAGCCCCGTAGATTCCATAAGTCAATAATTTGCAACCTGATTCAGACAACACTCTTGTCAGGGAGAGGCCTAAATTTCCAGATGTGCCAACCATCTGGTGTCTCTGAGCGTAAGGGCTGCTGATCAGGCTGAAGCCCCTGTGAGGGGCTGCCCTGCACCCAGCTGACCTAACCAAGGGCCAGGCTCATTCTATAACAACCACACCTTCCAGCCACCAAGTCTCTGTCTTGTCCACTTAATCTGTTACCAAATGCTTTGTTGAAATTTGGACATATCATATCTCCTCAATTTCTGTAAGCACTTAGAGTAGCTAAATCTTTACAATAGCTAATGCTTCCATGTGACCCTTTTATTCTTCTTTGGCTTCAGTTGTCTTTCTCTAAGACTCTTTTCTCACTCTATGCTTACCTTTCCTAACAGCTTTGCAGGTAGTTGAGGCCAGCTGACTAGTTGCTCCCATTAAATGTGAACGGAAGTACACTATGAGACTTGTGTGCTGAGGCATTTAAGAACTGCTGTGCTAAACTCATGGTCTCCATCTCATCTGCCAGAGAAAATGAGGTCAGGGTTCCTAACTAACTACAAGGATCAGAGCTTCCTGCTGACCTGCCCGGGGCATGTACTCATGTTATTCTGTTTCCACATCTTAGCCATGCCTATCCTGACTGATAACCCTGTCGCTCAGAAAGTTTCTCTTCTAAGGCAACCATTGTCATATACTTCATAGCATGCACACCTGGAAGAATCTATATTTTGTCTCATCAATGGCAGTGTGCAACGTGATGGCTTAGCCACGTGTAGATTCTGGAACTAGAGTGCTGGTGTTTGAATCTGGGCAATACTGTTTACTGGCTGTGTGATCTTGGGCAAGTTAATAACCTCTCTGAGCTTTGCAAAATGAAGATGAGAATATGCTGTCTGTCTGAAGCTAGTTGCGACAATCAAGTAAGTTAAAATACTTACAGTAGTGCCTGGCGCATAGTAAACATTTGGTAGATGTTTGCTGTAACTACTATATGCAACAGAACCCTCATGAATATTGCTAGTATTAAAATGTGAAACATTTTGATACTCTGATATATGTGAGTGTTGTTGTTGCAAATCAAGATATATATTAAAATTCTGATCATGGATGCCTAATTTTATTTACCCAAAAGAAAAAAATATTAGACCTAATCATGAAAGAGCTTATAAATAATTTCAAAGAAGTCAGACTCCCCCTTCCCAGATAATGAACAGCTGTTCTACATCTGTCGTGCTGTTTTGAAGTATATATGTGTTTAGCGACTCTGCACAATAAACAGTTTTCTCTCTGACTGTTGTCTTCACTAGATAATGTTATGGGCCATCTTTTGAGCTTGTGCATGGACATACATATCAAGTAAGCAGGATTCCATTATGACTTTAAAAGCTGATCTGATTTATAATTTCTCTTATTTTTTTCAAAATATACACAGACAATAACCAGCATCTCAGTAGCAAGAGTTTAATTTTCATTTCCTTTATGAAAGGATTAAAGAGGAAATGTTCACTATATTTTAATCTTTGGATACTACACCCTATTTAAAGCAGGAACGTCCCTGGTGGTCCAGTGGTTAAGACTCTGTGCTTCCAATGCAGGGGGCACAGAGTTCCATCCTTGGTTGGGGAACTAAGATCCCAAATGCCACCTGGCATGGCCAAATAAACAAGTAAAGCAAAGATATCATCCTAATTTTAGGTCTATTGAGTTGCCTTTGCAGAAGTTATTTTCTATACATAAAGTGTATGTTAGAACCACAATTTAAAATAAAATTTCTGCCTTATTATGCTGTTAGAATGTTACATTTCTCTCTTCTAAATANGAGTTTCATTCTTGGTTGGGGAACTAAGATCCCAAATGCCACCTGGCATGGCCAAATAAACAAGTAAAGCAAAAATATCATCCTAATTTTAGGTCTATTGAGTTGCCTTTGCAGAAGTTATTTTCTATACATAACGTGTATGTTAGAACCACAATTTAAAATAAAATTTCTGCCTTATTATGCTGTTAGAATGTTACATTTCTCTCTTCTAAATACCTGCTCCAGTGTGAATGCCTTGCTGGTTACACACTTATACCTTAGTTTCTCACTATTGCAGTGATCACTGTTGGTACCTGCCCAGATCCTCTTGCAGGGTTGGGACACCAGTCCCACAGTTGCTCTGATTAGTAATGTCTCACAGATGTATGCTTGCCTCAGTTCCAGTTTCACGGTAAACTTCTCTTGTTTAGGAGCGCAATATGTTTATTTATTTGAAAAATTAATGTCAATTTCTTTTTTCTTATATAGTTTCTGTTTTCTCCAGATTTTTTTCTTGTTGTTATCATTACTGTTCAGCTGTCATCTCCATCTTTTTGATAACTCAAAGATCCTTCAGGTTTTTGGTGATCTTATTAGACTTCCTAACTTTAAGAGTGAGGATATAAAAAACTGTTTGGTTATTTTCATGTGTTTGGGCAAGGTATTCAGACTGGGGCAGGTCTACAGGCTCTGGGAGAGATGTCTTCCAGAAGATAAAAGAGAGGAAATGGTTAATATGTTTGAACATATTGAAGGGAAGTTGACACAATTGATTGAAAGTTTGGGGATAAATTAGTGATAGGCACATAGAGAACTGTGCAAACATAAAACAATAAAATAACTCCAGAAAAAAATTGTATAGGAGGAGATCCTATATGGCTCAACCATGAATAGCATTTCAAATGTTCATAACAATGAATACTCTGAATACTGATCTAACTAGAGTATGAGGTAACTACCAGGAGAATGGGGCATTAGAGTAACAGAGTCCCACGGGGTTGCCTACAGCTGTATCCAGTCATTCTCCCTGGTTATCTGGCAATGAGTCAACTGGGACCTATGGTCCCCTCTGAACAGGGTCTTTCAAGACTGGTGTGTGACTTTCCAAGGCAGCTGGCATGGAGCTATAAGGTATGGCTCTCCATTGATGATCATGATCATGATACCATCCTCATCTATATAAACTCTACTGTCAAGTTCTCCCACAAAGCCCCCACACAAAGAAAGCAACAGGGGCAATGGAGGTGTCCCTCTCCTGAGCACATTCTTGATGTGTCTGGCTGGCCCAGGCACACTTCTCTCTGTGTACTGTCAGTCCTCCCTCTTGTGGGATCCAGCCTATACTGTTTGATGCTTCTGGCGTTGCCTGAGCCCTTTTCACAAAACTTCCTATTGCCAAAGTCTACAGTATAGTGTGTAGTGTAGTGTTAGTCCCTCTGTTGTGTCTGACTACCTACGACCCCATGGGCTATACTGCCAGGCTCCTCAATCCATGGGATTCTCCAGGCAAGAATACTGAGTAACACCTAAAACCCCAAACTCAAAGAGTAGCAGTACAAGTGGTTGTTTAAGCTGGGTGACTACAGTCCATAGCTGCTAAACACATAGAGTCCATAGTGATTAAGCACATAGAGTTCATAGCGACTAAGCACAGCACAGCACAGAGACACTGAAATATAATATCAAAAGAATCAATCAGTGCCTCTAGGAAGCTGGGATGAGGGACTGCTATTTATCCTAACCAACATTACAGAACAATATGCATACATAACTTTCATAAGGATAAGATTTTTTTGAAGTGGTGAAGCAACTTGCTTTACTGCTGTTCTTCTCAAATGGTAAGTGGAAACTTTCTAAAGGTGGAATAATGGATGCAGCATTTTGCAAACTTCATTTAACCCTAGAACTTTTAAATTTATTTCTTTAAACAATCACTTATTGACATCCCCAAAGGCATCAGATGCTACCATTTGATGTCTTACTATCTTATAGTAGGTGCACAGATTTGTAGAAAGCAGACCATAGCTGAGGTCTGTAGGGCCGACATTGATCTGGCCCCTGCTGAGCCCCTCTCTGGTCCTGGGNGGCATCAGATGCTACCATTTGATGTCTTACTATCTTATAGTAGGTGCACAGATTTGTAGAAAGCAGACCATAGCTGAGGTCTGTAGGGCCGACATTGATCTGGCCCCTGCTGAGCCCCTCCCTGGTCCTGGGCTTTATGCTAGATGTCTTACCTGTGCTTCCTCTTCTCACTGGATTCTGATCAGATGTAATACTGAATCAGTCTCACAACTCATTCATTCAAGAGAAATTCACTCCATGTGCCAGGCATTCACTATATGCCAGGCATTTCTGAGGAAAAAAAATACAAGATACATATGGTCCCTGACCTCTCCAGGAAGATGCCTCAGACTCAAGGAGAATGGATAGATTTGGGCAATTTGTTACCTCCAACCATTCTGCATTTTATTTATGGGATCCATTTCTGCATGTTTGAAAGTGACTTCTACATTGATTCTCCAGCTGCCACATGATTTGCTACAAGCTGGCTCAGTGAAAGTGGCTTAAAGCCAACAGCCCACTCTTAATTCGAAAGGAATGGCCATTTGTGTCCATAACCTAAGGCTGCAGGAGTGAAGAGTCTCTGCAACTTGAACTGTGTTCTCCTGCTTTTGGTCTTTTGCCGGCGTCCAGCCCCGGTGGATCCAGGGTGATTCGAAGGTGAGATTGAGTCGGCATCCTAGGAAAAAACTTATATAATTACAGATATATAGAGAGATTAAAAACAGATAGTGTAGTAGGAAAATTAATGGAGAAAAAGATGCTGAATAACTTGGTTTACGTGGAATACCAATCACCACCTACGTAGGCCACAGGCATCTTTCTGTTTTCCCAAAGGAGAGGAAGCACTGAGGCCTCCCCGGTCCGATCTTAGAAGCCCAGGCAAAGTTAGTAGGCTTGGTGAGTACCCACATACCAGATGGGAATTCAGCCAGAAAAACGGGGAGCAAGAAAGAAACGACATGGGGGAATCAGTCTTTCTAGAAATTGATCCCATTTCATTTTTTAGGTTTGCTTATATACCTTTCTGAAAGAGATGGGAATACCAGACCACCTAACCTGCCTTTTGAGAAATCTGTATGCAGATCAGGAAGCAACAGTTAGAACTGGACATGGAACAACAGACTAGTTCCAAATAGGAAAAAGAGTACGTCAAGGCTGTATACTGTCATCCTGTTTATTTAACTTATATGCAGAGTACATCATGAGAAATGCTGGACTGGAAGAAACACAAGCTGGAATCAAGATTGCTGGGAGAAATATCAATAACCTCATATATGCAGATGATACCACCCTTATGGCAGAAAGTGAAAAAGAGCTAAAGAGCCTCTTGATGAAAGTGAAAGAGGAAAGCGAAAAAGTGGTTTAAAGCTCAACATTCAGAAAACAAAGATCATGGCATCCGGTTGCATCACTTCATGGGAAATAGATGGCGAAACTGTGGAAACAGTGTCAGACTTTATTTTGGGGGGCTCCAAAATCACTGCTGATGGTGACTGCAGCCATGAAATTAAAAGATGCTTACTCCTTGGAAGAAAAGTTATGACCAACCTAGATAGTATATTCAAAAGCAGAGACATTACTTTGCCGACGAAGGTCCGTCTAGTCAAGGCTATGGTTTTTCCTGTGGTCATGTATGGATGTGAGAGTTGGACTGTGAAGAAGGCTGAACACTGAAGAATTGATGCTTTTGAACTGTGGTGTTGGAGAAGACTCT
>SJYW01001102.1:1555267-1593361 GCA_006410735.1 Raphicerus campestris | reverse complement strand
CATCCATACATGACCACTGGAAAAACCATAGCCTTGATTAGATGGAACTATGTTGGCAAAATAATGTCTCCGCTTTTCAATATGCTATCTAGGTTGGTCATAACTTTCCTTTCAAGGAGTAAGCATCTTTTAATTTCATGGCTGCAGTCACCATCTGCAGTGATTTTGGAGCCCCAAAAGATAAAGTCTGACACTGTTTTCACTGTTTCCCCATCTATTTCCCATGAAGTGATGGGACCGGATGCCATGATCTTTGTTTTCTGAATGTTGAGCTTTAAGCCAACTTTTTCACTCTCTTCTTTCACTTTCGTCAAGAGGCTTTTTAGTTCTTCTTCACTTTCTGCCATAAGGGTGGTGTCATCAGCATATCTGAGGTTATTGATATTTCTCCCGGCAATCTTGATTCCAGCTTTTGCTTCTTCTAGCCCAGCGTTTTTTATGATGTACTCTGCATATAAGTTAAATAAGCAGGGTGACATACACACACACACAAATAACCAATCTCTCTCCAAGAGACATAACGATAAAAACCTGGGGAGATATAACTTAACTAAAGCTGCCAACTGATGGCCGCTATTAGATGTGTAGAAAAGAGGGCCAGAAGCAAGAGTGCTATCAGGATGTCTTTACTGTACTTCCATGCTTGCCCCATCTAGAATCTTCATGGGCACATACAATAGATTATAAGTGTGGTCCAGGAAGTGTCTGCAGACTGCACAGCATGTTCCAGGCACCGTACAGATCACTTCCAATATAGCTCAGCCTGTGAGGAAACAGGCTTGGGGAACAATGTAATATGGCTAAATTAAAACTCAATGATTAACTATATAATACTATATGTCAGGTATTATTCTAAATGTATTATTAAACATTTTTATTACTCACAATAACCCTGTGAGGTACATGCTATTATCAGTCACATTTTTAAAATGAAGAACCCCAAGCAGAGAGAGGTTGAATAACTTTCCTACAGTTATTGTAGCAATCTGAGATTTGACTGATGGCAGCTGGCCTCCCAAGTCCATATTTTGAACCACTTCTCAAAGCTAGAACAAGAACTCAAGCTCTCTCCTCCGCAGGTTGGTGTCTATGGTCTTTGCTTGATTATAAAAATTTAGCAATAAGCAAATAAGGTAAGACAGAGCAGTGTGTCTCTCAGGTGCTTGCACACCTAGGCAATGACAGGCAGGTAAACACTAAAGGTGATAGGAATCATGGGAATGTGCAAAATATTTGGGAAATACAAATACAGGAGCATTTAAATCAGACTAGGGGCTTAAGAGAAGTCTCTTTTTAAAAATAACGAAATTTGGTTTCCATTTCCTTCGAAACTCTCATTGTTTGTGCCCCCATTTTATTGCAAGCCTTCTTGTAACCTCTGGCATGTCTGCAAGGAGTTACTTCAGATATCAAATCAAGCCAAATTAGCACCACCCTTAGCTTCCATTGAGGCTACTGCAAGACCAGGGACTACAGCAGGCAAACACAGGCTTTTGGAGCTTAACGAGAAACCGGGAACAATCCCAGGGGTCCAGTGGTCTCTGTGAAGTGGTGTCAGCCATGAGGCCTCAGGAATCTCTGAAGCAGCCTCAGGGGGATGGTGGGTTTGGCTGGGGCTACCATCTGTGGAGATCCTCGCGGACAGAGGCAGCGACAGTGGGCAGGGCAGTGCTTCTCCCCTGCAGGGACCATGTCTAGGGATAATGATGCCTCCAACCTATGAGAAAGGTCCATTCACAGGGAAAGAGACAACAGGGAGAAGGTATTTGGGGAAGGTGAGCTGGGGAAGTGATGGGGAGGAAGAAGGGACCCAGGCAGCATCCAGCACTTTGGCTTGGTCCCTGGTTTCTCTCTGCAGAGCTGACTCACAGCCAGGAAGAACTGACCTTCCAGTCCACCCCTCTGCACTGCAGTACCGCAGTGCTGCCTGAACAGGATCCACCCTGCCAGATACCTACCAAGGTCACACGGAAGCCCTTAAACTCATGGCTGTTTACTGACTCTATGTCTTGTGTGTTTTAGATGGTGTGGAGCATGCATACAATGAAGACAATGATGCTATAAATGAATGACATGGAAATACAGTCACTATGTATAACTGAGTGAAAGAATAGGTATGAAATAGTACATACCAACCCAATTTTATAAATAGTTATATTACTATAGAAAGGCAGGAGAAATATACATCAAGATATTTACAGTAAAAGGGTTTTGGAAGATTTTCTTCCTTATGCTTTTCTGTATTCTCTATAAAGAATAAGTATCATTTACTTAATTTCTTAAAGAGCTCTTTTATGTTTTCCTTTGGAAGTGGGAGATTATAGAATAGATGGTACTGGTGGCATTATCAATCTTGGTTTTTTAAAGTGCTGGTGTGATTGAAATATTTCAGGTTGAAGAATAAGACATTAACATCGGGGAGAGAAGTAACTTGATAAGTTGGATTTGCCAGCTCTCTTCTGTTGACCAAAATAGAATTCAGATTTTATAGCTTCTCTGCAGCTCACCAAATCAAAATCAGAGTATCCCAAAGCAGAACTAAAGGGATATTAACAGATTTCAGAAAGAAAAAAAAATTGGGTAGCCAAATTAATTTGGGAAATATTGAGCTAAAGAAAATTAAATAGGTTCCTTTACTGCAGGACTTCTCAGAGCCTTTATTACACTAAAGTACATTGTAAATTCCTCCTCCCCTAATACAGTGGAGTCTATAGACGTTTCTTAACTTCATATTTCTCCATAGAATTCTTTTCTTTTTTGCCAAAGCATCACATAGGACCTGAGACCAATAGAGCACACTTAAGATTATGCTGTTTTAAAGTACTATTCTAGAAACACTTATGAACACATGTATCATTCCCCTCAAGAGAATTTAAAAGTGATTTGGCAAACATAAATCTATTATTTTCACCAACACTCTTTAATTTCAAAAAACAGTGACATTTAGTGAGGACATTAAATCAGTTCCATCAAGTTGCCTCCCCAGAAGCACCAAAGAGTTTCATGCCAGTGAATAAACATCTGAACTTCAACTAAAACCTGTGAAATCACTTTCAAATCAATGGGACCAGTCTGTAAACAAAATAAAGCATACACCTGTCACTGCCATTCATTTAAGTCATCACAGTTTATAAATTTAAATACCATGAAAAGCTTTATTCATGTTCATATGGTGTGAAAATTGCAAGAAAAACTTCAAATTAATTACCTTTTAAAAAACAAAGCAATTGAATTTTATCACAGACAGAAGGGGAATTTATTCACATGCCATAAAGCTTCTGGAAATACCGTCATGAAATATGACTTAGGAAGTGGCTCATGCCCTAACATGTCCCCAGGATGCAGAAGTAAATTCACCAGCCACAATTGCAATCCTCGGTCTTAGAGTTTTGAATCTGGTCCTCTCCCCATCTTAGCCTTTGGAAGATCTCAAAGGTAGACTTGACCCAACAATTTGTTCTTTTTTTCTGGTTTACTCAGAAATATCCCCCAGGATCTACATAATTTTGTGACTTTGAGAACAAGAAGTTGAGCATTTAACGCAGTTCATCGCACATTCCCCCTCACATGCCAGGAGTAGACATCAGTTGAACCACATCTCAGAATCCATTTGACCGAAGGTGAGAGGGACTTCTGGAACTGAGTCACTTTTTTTTTTTTCTTTTCTTGGAAGTCTCATTTTATTTCACACTGAAATAAGCTTATTAGTATGTAGAAAAGCAGCAGTTCCTTGATTTTTACAAATGTGTTTTGATTTTTTTTATTCTGGGCTTTAAGTCCCTTCCTGCATACATTTAACTCCAGCCCACTCCACCTTGGGTACAAATACTGGGTCAATGACTTGGGAGGGGGATGTACTTCTCCCTGGAATTCTGCTTACATTTGCATGTAAAAAAGACAAAAATGCTTTTGAGTAATTAGTCATCTAAAATTCTGCACATGAGGAAAAAATTTGCTTTTGGATATTTATGGGGAGAAAAAAATCCATATGGACAATGAATACAGTATTGATGTGTTGGGGGGGCAAGATGGGTTGTAGCACATTGTGTTGAATTTCATGTCAGCAATGTTAACAGTAACATAGTCCCTTTCTTATAAATAGGAGCTACTATAGAAAAATAGAACAAAGCTCTTTTCCCCACAACTTAAATTTCTTATATTAATTCTGTGATTTAAAAAAGCCCTTTCTTTTTGACCTGATATTTTCATGCCATATTGAAGAAACTCATGATCAATATGTATTGATTTGATCACTAATTGCATTAATTTCACTTTAGAAATTAGAAAGGCCCTAATGAGAATGTGAAGTCGCTTCAAGATAGTACATTATGGCTGGGCTAATTTAGCTGGCCTCTGTGCATCAGATTATTTCATTATGAACCATCAATTACCATACAAACGGATGAGATAAATAGCTTTTTTTCTGAGCAGATTTACATTTTTGAATTCATCTATAAATTTCAAGAACTTAAGTTAATTTATATCCTACGACCATATTTAATATACAAATAGTTCAATCATGAATGCATTATCTGCATAAAACTTATTCCAGCCTTTCAGATAGGCTTTGAACATTGGAAAACAGTTGTTGTTTTTTTAAAGTGTGCTCCTATTGCATTTAATCTCATACAGAAAAATGCAAAATGAATATTTTTTGTAAAATTTTCCATACCACTGCTTAGCATTTGGTGCAGTAAAACCAAGAGACCAAGATACCAATGTTATTCAAGATTTATAAAATCATAAGAATATGAAATAGTCAAGCTGATTTTGAAATTGAGAGCAGATACTAAAGTAACATTCTAAGAAACAAGAGACTATAGAGGCTTTTAAATTCCATGAGTGTATTTCTACTGATTTTAGAAACCTACCTGTTCAATTGAAGCAGATAAAAAGACTCTAGAAGGAGCATTCTCTGTGCTAAAATTCTAATTTGATCTTTGTGAACTTGAGTGGGGTGGTTTTGGGCATATGCGAGAAACAAAAGTACAGAAAATTTTAAGATGCTCAGAATTCTGGGGTACCTTGAAGAGAATCAATGCATCAAAATAAAGTCCATGAAAAAAAATATTTGAAAGCTTTGTCAATTCTCAGAATGTGTATTTAACCACACCAAAGAAAATGAAATGGCTAATACTACTGGGTCTTTCCTGCAACCTTATGAAGTTCTGAAGCCATAATGATAATGAAGATACTTAACTACTTCGTCGCAATTTAGTATTTGGTGATAAAAAATCATGGGCACCTCGCTTTAGAATCTAATAGTAACTTGAGGACAAGTTACTATTAATTTATCTTTATAAGTTTTTAAACTTTAGAAAATAGTCCAAGGGCTGAATTTGTTCCTTCATTCATTATCTTGTTCATTGGCATTATAAGACCCTATAACATGATACATACACAAAAAATGAATGGTTGTGAACTTATACATAAGAAAGAAAGAAAGTGAAGTCGCTCAGTCGTGTTCGACTCTTGGTGACCCCACGGACTGTAGCCTACCAGGCTCCTCCGTCCATGGGATTTTCCAAGCAATAGTAATGGAGTGGATTGCCATTTCCTTCTCCAGGGGATCTTCCCAACCCAGGGATCAAACCTGGGTCCCCCACATTGTAGACAGATGCTTTACTGTCCGAGCCACCAAGGAAGTCAAAGGATAAAGTATATTTTACAAGTAAAGCCTTTATGAGGAGAATGAAATGGCAACTCACTCTAGTATTCTTGCCTGGAGAATCCCATGGACAGAGGAGCCTGGTGGACTGCCATCTATGGGGTCCTACAGAGTCAGACACGACTGAAACGATTTAGTAGCAGCAGCAGCAGCAGAGATCAGCTGTGCTTCCCAGGTGGCTCAGTGGGTAAAGAATCTGCCTGCAATGCAGGAGGTATAGATTAGATCCCTGGGTTTGGAAGATCCCCCTGGAGGAGGGCATGGCAACTCACTCCAGTATTCTTGCCTGGAGAATCCCATGCACAGAGGAGCCTGGGAGGCTATAGTCCATGGGGTCACAAAGAGTCGGACACAACTGAAAAGACTTAGCATGCATGCAGAGATTAGCTTAGCTCCTGGGCACACACTATGTAGTCTTGGATCAGCACCTAGGAGTCAGTGTGAGCTCTCTATCCCTACTGTAGATTTTTGTGAAGCCAAATCTGAATTTCATAGGATGCCCAGGAGATTCCTATGCTCCTTAAAGTTTGAGAACACACATCTAGTCTCTCATCATCTTAAAAATGTGGCAACAAGGCAAAGAAAGATTAAGAATGGTTCAAAGTGACAAAAACCAACTTTCAGAGGCTTCTAAGGCTGATAGCTCCAGTGCTTAGTGCATGAGGCTAAGTAGATCCTAGTCACGGGTCAGGTCGCAGTTTGTTAAAGGTTGGATGTTGGCTGAGCTACCAAACAGCTTTGGAAACGGCTTCACTATGGTTATAAAGAGTGTGTTTGGACTATGTGGATGGATTAGTACTGGGGTACCCCAGCCCAAGCACAATCATTCTGAATTTCTGCTCCTCAGAATCATTTCATCAATCTAGCCCATGAGACCTGCCCAACTTCGAGCCACTTTCTGTGTAGAAAATTCAAAATAGGGGAGAATAGTAGATACTCACAGAACAAAGTGTGACAGTCAATTGTGGCATATCTGTCAATATTTCACCACATAGAAATGAGAACAGCAAGGGAGGTAATACGTGGAGGAATTTTTAGTGTGGTAACCTACAGCTGAGTATGTGGAAGGCAAGTCAACAGTGGCCCAGTATAGACACAGCTGAGGTCACTTAATTAGTGACAATTACGACATTGTTCTATGCTGCCTGCAACCTTGCTCTTTCCCTGTAGATAAACTCTTTTGAGTAAATACAATGTCAAGAAAATGGACAAGCCCTTTAACTTGCTAGAGCACCATGAAAGTGGTGCATTCTTTCAACTGAAACATGTCTTTTTCAACTGGACTTAAGGGGAATTAGACCTAAGGTTTACTAAAAATTCATATAGTCTACCACCCATACATTATTTATATTAGTTATTTAGTGTTAAATATGCAGCAAATAGTCTTTATTTAAAAAAAATTATGTAATAATTATCATATTCCAAATGTTATATTTATGTATATTGATATTTATACCAACTACTGATGCTTAATCATTTATAAAGGAATAAAACAATTTGGTTTGGCTCACGTGGATTAGAGCTCACATAGAGATTGTAACAGATTATATGTGGATGTTGCATTTAAGGCAGTGTTCATGTCTAAGAAAAGGCATGTTAAGAATGATATTAACATGCAATTGAAGTTGTGGGCAGGAAGAAGTATCTAAAAAATTTGGAGACAGGGCAGTCAGATTTCACAGACTTTAAGAAAAAAATTCAAACATTAGGGTCAGTATAACTTTTAAATACAAAGAAATGAAAAGTATGTCATTTTAGTTAAATTTGGCAGGGAAAGGAAACATCAGTATTATAGGTATCATATTTATCTTTAAAAACATTTAAAAACTGTACTATTTCCATTCCTCTAACTCTGAGGGCTTAAGTCAGTACAAAGACTGTTCTCAAGAAACAGAAGCTATAGCAATTTTCTTTTCTAATTTTGCAGTTCTCATTAACTGCTTCACAGTAGCCAAAAATAAATATCATAAATTTGCAATTCCATGATTTCCTAGTGACAACCTGATAATTCTGTCTTTCAAAGACAAAGTGGATGGGTGGTTGCTGTTCTCATACTGGGACTGGGGTTGGGTTTGGGGATGGGGTGAGGGAATTAATTTGCTCTGATCCACTCACCCGTTCTCATCTATTTCTTTTGAGATCCATGGGACAAGAAGGGCTCTATCTCATTCTGGCCCCTCTGAAAGGTGTTCTAGCCAACTCTGCTCACCAGTCTCAATCAATCCATCAAAATTCATCAATGCCTTATTTTTCCCTTATCTAAACATTTCGGGTTTAGTTTTATGGACTTTCAATGAAAAAAAAAAAGTCTGGTTATCGATTAAAGCACTTAGAAATCTGCCCCTGGTTTTCTTCACTACTCTCTCTCTATATATAATTGGCATTGTATTCACTGAAGATAAACTGAATGGGGACTTTAGGGAAGTCAGCTTTCTTTGTATGAACACGTGTGCTCTTTCCCACGCTGTCCCTCTGTCACTGTGCCTCTGCTCCCCAACTTCCTTCTTAGCTGCCCTTTGAGACACTCCTCAAATGAGTGTCCTCAAATGTCCTATTCCCTGGGAAGGCTGTCTAGACGGGTCTCAGGTAGAATTGCTTGCTGCCTGTTCTAAGCTGCTATAGTGCCTTGTACACACATCTAATTAAGTCCTCGCTTCCCTTGTGGCTCAGGTCTGCAATGTGGCAGACCTGGATTCGATCCCAGGGTTGGGAAGATCTCCTGGAGAAGGGAAAGGCTACCCACTCCAGTATTCTGGCCTGGAGAACTCCATGGACTGTATAGCCCATGGGGTTGCAAAGAGTCAGACATGACTGAATGACTTTTGTTTCCTTTCACTTCAATTAAGCCCTTGGCATACTGGTTTTAATGACTTAATCATTAGAGTTGCAGTCTCTCAATCATCTCTTCAGCATCTCACAGTAAGACATTTTTACTAAATGAATGAAAATGTTGTAAAAGTTCCTTCAGAGGCATTCCAGATATTTGGATCTCTATAAATCCAAAGATATTCATACTCTAATTGCTAATATGGTCCTTGATTTTTCTGTTTTGGAAACGTGGCTTAAAACACAGCTTTGGCAGAAACAGACTTACAGATAACAGAGAAAAGACTTATGGTTGCCAGGGAGAAGGAGGGGTGAAGGATGGATTGGGAGTTTGGGATTAGCAGATGTAAAGTATTATATAGAGAATGGATAAACAACAAGATCCTACTGTACAAGGCAGGGAACTGTATTCAATATCCTATAATAAAGCATAATGGAAAATAATATAAAAAAGAATGGATATATGTATAACTGATTCACTTTGCTATACAGCAGAAATCAATAAAACATTGTAAATCAACTATATTTCAATAAAATACATTTAAAAAATAAAATGCAGTTTCAGGATAACAGAATGAGATGCCATTTTTTTCTGGTACCACTGCCTCTTCTGGCTAAATCTCTTCATAAGAGAATTATCAAAGATAATATAAGTGGGTTGGAGCACAGCCCTTTGCTAGGCAACTTTGAAGAAACAGTTTAATTACTTTAAGCTTCATTTTTCTCCTCTGTGAAATGGGGATAAATAACTGGGACCTACTTCATCAAGTTGTAAAAGTGAGAAAATATTTGTAAAGCAGAGTGTAGTCCATGATACATTATAATGTTTAACAAATATACCTAACATTATTAATATTTTTACTGACTAAAGGCAATCTATAGCTTTTAGTATGAGTTGGAAAGGTCTCAAGTGAATACCTTTATTAATTCTTTCTTTCAGCAAACATTTATTCAGAACATAGTATATCTCTTCAGTTATGTACAAACTGGTACCTATTAGTGCTCTGAAAAATAGGACATTGTTTCAGCCTTCAGGGAGTTTACAAGCAAGAAGGTAAATAAGAGGACTTCTCTGGTGGTCCAGTGGTTAAAAATCCACCTTGCAATCCAGGTACATGGGTTGGATCCCTGATCAGGGAACCAAGATCCCATATGGCATGGAGCCTCTGAGCCCGCATGTGGGAACTAGAGAGCCCACCTGCTGCAACTAAGACCCGATGCAGCCAAATAAAAAGAACATGCATAATTTTAAAAAATAAGAAGGGTCAATAAGGAAAGTACACAAATAGCTGTTACACAAAAAAGAAGACAAAACGTATGATCTGACTGATTTACAAGGCTACCATCGTCATCCTGCAGCCAGCAGTCCTCACAAGAGACAAGGGCTAGGCATTTTCTTCTGCGTTATCACCTGCATCCACAGAGCACTCCTGTCACCTGAGGAGGTGAGTGGAGACTGCAGCCCCTCCAGCTCTCTGCCTCCTGCAAAGATGAGCAGGAACACAAACACCCTGATCAACGTATATCTGGTGTTTGTTGGCTTTCCTAGGAAATGAGGTGTATATAAAGAGAATCTGTTTTTATTTGGGGTGTGAGTCATTAGATGTAGGGAAGTAGGAAGTGTTTGACCTATTAAAATAATAAATAAAGTGAATTTCTTTCCAAATTATTTTTTTTTCCCAAACTATTTTTAAGTTTCCCTGATTTAACTTTAAACAAGACCCCAGGTCACAACAGGCACAGGCAAGAATCTGAAAATAAATGCTTTGCTGGGGCTGATGGCTCCGTCACAGTCTCACAGAAGAAAGGCATTAAAGATAGAGAAAGGCTTCAGGACTCAGTATTTATTTTCGTGGAAGTAGATTCAATCAGGGTAGTCATTTAATGAGTTTAGAGAATAATGGAAATGACTTTACACTAGAAGTCACTAAGAGCTGAACATTTTCTACCTTTTATGAATTGGGGATAAAGCCTCTCCCAGCAGGTATTAGTTTGAAATTACAATCAGCTCCCATTTTGNAAAAGTGAGAAAATATTTGTAAAGCAGAGTGTAGTCCATGATACATTATAATGTTTAACAAATATACCTAACATTATTAATATTTTTACTGACTAAAGGCAATCTATAGCTTTTAGTATGAGTTGGAAAGGTCTCAAGTGAATACCTTTATTAATTCTTTCTTTCAGCAAACATTTATTCAGAACATAGTATATCTCTTCAGTTATGTACAAACTGGTACCTATTAGTGCTCTGAAAAATAGGACATTGTTTCAGCCTTCAGGGAGTTTACAAGCAAGAAGGTAAATAAGAGGACTTCTCTGGTGGTCCAGTGGTTAAAAATCCACCTTGCAATCCAGGTACATGGGTTGGATCCCTGATCAGGGAACCAAGATCCCATATGGCATGGAGCCTCTGAGCCCGCATGTGGGAACTAGAGAGCCCACCTGCTGCAACTAAGACCCGATGCAGCCAAATAAAAAGAACATGCATAATTTTAAAAAATAAGAAGGGTCAATAAGGAAAGTACACAAATAGCTGTTACACAAAAAAGAAGACAAAACGTATGATCTGACTGATTTACAAGGCTACCATCGTCATCCTGCAGCCAGCAGTCCTCACAAGAGACAAGGGCTAGGCATTTTCTTCTGCGTTATCACCTGCATCCACAGAGCACTCCTGTCACCTGAGGAGGTGAGTGGAGACTGCAGCCCCTCCAGCTCTCTGCCTCCTGCAAAGATGAGCAGGAACACAAACACCCTGATCAACGTATATCTGGTGTTTGTTGGCTTTCCTAGGAAATGAGGTGTATATAAAGAGAATCTGTTTTTATTTGGGGTGTGAGTCATTAGATGTAGGGAAGTAGGAAGTGTTTGACCTATTAAAATAATAAATAAAGTGAATTTCTTTCCAAATTATTTTTTTTTCCCAAACTATTTTTAAGTTTCCCTGATTTAACTTTAAACAAGACCCCAGGTCACAACAGGCACAGGCAAGAATCTGAAAATAAATGCTTTGCTGGGGCTGATGGCTCCATCACAGTCTCACAGAAGAAAGGCATTAAAGATCGAGAAAGGCTTCAGGACTCAGTATTTATTTTCGTGGAAGTAGATTCAATCAGGGTAGTCATTTAATGAGTTTAGAGAATAATGGAAATGACTTTACACTAGAAGTCACTAAGAGCTGAACATTTTCTACCTTTTATGAATTGGGGATAAAGCCTCTCCCAGCAGGTATTAGTTTGAAATTACAATCAGCTCCCATTTTGTGGGGCTGCTCCAAATAGAACTACCTTAACTGTTCCTAAGGTCTTCCCAGGTGGCACAGTGTTAAAGAATCTGCCTGCCAATGCAGGAGACTCGGGTTCAATCCCTGGGTGGGGAAGATGCCCTGGAGAAGGAAATGGCAACCCACTGCAGTATTCTTGCCTGGAGAATTCCATGGACAGAGGAACCTGGTGGGCTACAGTCCATGAAGTTAAGAAGTTGGACATGTCTGAGAATTTCCACGCAAACAGAAAACTTTTCAGTGAACAGCTGCATTCTCACTATCAAGGAAGCTCTCATGTTTATGACAAGCCCTGAGAGCACTTCTCAGAGCCCGATTCTGCCCTAAGTTACTTGTGGGCCTGGAGCTGGTCAGGGCCACGAGTCTCTGGAATTCAGCCTCAGTATCTGTACATGTGTGGGGAAGTGCTGGTTTCAGAGCTCCTTCATGAGTGGGGCGGAACTTTCTCTCTTCAGGTTGGCCACTTGGTTCCCCCCTACCAGCTTGACAGGCTTCTTCCTCTGGGTTAGCAGGAGAAAGGAGCGGACAGAGGATGAGATGGTTGGATGGCATCACCGACTCAGTGGACACGAGTTTGAGCAAATTCCGGGAGGTGGTGAGGGACGGGGAAGCTTGGTGTGCTGCGGTCCATGGGGTTGCAAAGAGTCTGACACAGCTCAGCACTGAGCAACAGCCAAGTCGGGGAAACTGAAATCATCTCAGACAGGTGCCCCTGGAGCACTCCTGGCAGGGCCTCCTAAGAATTGCTGTTTTCCACATTCCTCACAACCAGCAGAGGGAGTGAAAGTTCACAAGTCAACTTGAGTGAAATAGAGACTGTTTTTTCAATTCTCTTTCAGCAAAGTAAAATCTGCCAGGGGTGTCTGGGAGGGAAAGTGCGACCTGTGTGGTGCACACGCCTGCTGTCTGCTGATGTTTTGATGTGGGTGGCGAGGGAGGTCCTCCAAATTCAAAAATCCTGAGAGCAGAGAAATTCCACCTGCCTACAGTATGCTACTGTAAAAAGATAAAGGAGGAGGCCAAGCGGCCTGAGGTGGCAGCAAAGAAGAAGGGGATCTGTGGGGCTGGAAACAGAACATGGGTCTCCTTCACGAGACTTTTGGGGTGTTGTTTCTGGCCATCCCCCGAAAGCAGGTTTGGGGATAATCGATAAGCTTCCAAGCTGAAGGAGCATAGATTAACTAGCCGTGTTCTCTGCTGCCACCATCCACACCACTGCTTTTCTCCAGGTAGCTCACCCCCACCCCTGCCCCTACCCCCCAGCTCCTTTCCAGGAAGAGAATGGGCCCCCATCTCAGAGGAGACCTGAACCTTTCTGCAGGCAGCAGCGGCAGCTCTCCATCATCTTGCTGACCTCTTGGCCTGTGTCTCTGGCCCCTCATTCTTCCACGGCCTCACTGGCCTGGGGCCCTTCCTCAGAGGAGTCACCTGTGTCCCATCTCAAGGTCTTTGCACTTGCTGTTCCCTCTGCCTGGAGCATCACTCCTTGAAGCAACTTCAAGACACCTTCCCTCTTTTATTTGCCTCGTAAATGTTAATTTGCTTGATGCCCTTATTTTAATTGCAAACCATCCCTCCTTTTCCACAGTCCCTTCTGCTTTATTTTCTGCATTGACATTCCCAATTGTATGTCTTACTATTTGTTTCCTGTCCTGTCCTCAGTGCAGGGATTTCTAGCATTTCGCTCACTGATGTTGAATAAATGAATACATGAGTGAGTGAATGAATAAATAAAAGAGTGAATGAGCTTGAAATTCAATTATATGTGCAGCATTCCAAAGAAAGAAAAGCAAGTGTCCACTAATTAAAAAGACACTATGTGCACACTGAGATTCTTTCAGCCTTACCTAAAAACAATTTGCTTCCATCAGTAGCTTCCAGGTGGTTATATTGATTGAAGTTCTGATTATTTGACTCAGAGCAAGCNGTGTCCACTAATTAAAAAGACACTATGTGCACACTGAGATTCTTTCAGCCTTACCTAAAAACAATTTGCTTCCATCAGTAGCTTCCAGGTGGTTATATTGATTGAAGTTCTGATTATTTGACTCAGAGCAAGCATGTTCATAACTTTACCATAGTCACAAATACCAGTTCGTCAGTAAGATAATGCTCCAGTCACCTCCTTCTGTCATAATGTCTAATTACCTCTCTTGGGGTCTCACATTCCTTTGTGAAAAGCGAACATAGCTGATATATAACACTCATTCATAGTCTTTGCATGTTTGGTATGTGTGACCAAATACCCTTTAACATGTTCCATACTAATATTACATGAATATTAGTGAATAGCCTAGTATAAATTTCTATGGGACCACTTAAATAAATATGTATTTAGTTGGTTATGTTTTATGCATATTTAGAATTTGTTTGCGTTATCCAACTTCACATGTATTATTTACCTGGTGGGAGTATTCAGCTTTCTGCTACTCCATTTTACCCTATGGATAAATTCACATATGTTTTACAACATGCATAACATTTCCACTTAATCATCCTGATGTCTGGTATATTTATCATTTTTTATGAGGTGCTTATCTATGCTATGGTTTCCCTGTGGTCATGTATGGATGTGAGAGTTGGACTGTGAAGAAGGCTGAGCGCCAAAGAATTGATGCTTATGAACTGTGGTATTGGAGAAGACTCTTGAGAGTCCCTTGGACTGCAAGGAGATCCAACCAGTCCANAGTTAATATCTGTTGACAAAAAAAAAAAAAAAAGATTGGTGAGATTCCCCAGAAAAAAAGCTCTATAAAGAAATTAGAGCAGACTTCCTAAAGAAAAACTTAATGTGTCAAGAATAAGTAAAGCACAATTAAATTCTTGAAAGTTTCCTTCCCCAGCTTATAAAAAGAAACATCTCAAATAGTAGAGTGAAATCTAATTGCATAATCTTTATTATTTTATTCTGTTTTAATTGCAGCAATTAAATTGTTAAGTGCTTAATGGCTTTCCATTTCATATTTTAAAATTCTGGTCATTTATTTTTAAAAAGTTAAATCTGAAGAACTAAAACAGAATAATTTAGAAGCCAAGGGGAAGGGTGTGGGTGGGTGAATAATTTAGTTACATTTTCCCGTTCAATCAGTGCCTCATGGGAGTTTCAGAATAATTCTATTTATTTGTCTTTCTTACATGAGGCTAACATGGGTGACCTACTGCAGGTCATTATATCCAACTAGTTTGCTGGTTTGTTTGCAGACTATTTGATTATGTTCTTAATTTTTTTCATTAAAATCTTTATGAAGGCTAAGTGGCAATTTCATGTTGGAGAAATAAAGGAGTGAAAATTATTATCTTATATCTATCACCTAAGAAGAGTACTTAGGGAAAAAAATTTTTTTGGCCCATGCCTTGAGGCTTCAGTTCAGTTCATTTGCTCAGTTGTGTCAGAGTCTTTGCAACCCCATGGACCCCAGCCTCGTGGACTACAGGATCTTAGTCCCCGTCCAGGAACTGAACCCAGTCCAGGAAGTGAAAGCACCAAGAACCAACCACTGGACTCCAAGGAAATTCCCCAGAAATTTCCCCCCCCCCCAAATTTTTATGTCTGTTTGGAGTTCAAAGACCATTATTTTACGGATAGATTCTCTGTCTCAGAAGACAGATATTTAGAATGATTTCAGTTTTATTTAGAAGTTGCTGAAAGAGACAGATCTTGTGTATCTTTCACCCAGCTTCTCCTGTGGCAAAATCTTAGCTAACTATTAATATAATACTTAGATTTTAAAAGTGAAGAGACTTTTGATAGGCCTGTGCCTTATGAGGCAGGACAGTTATAAAGACACAGAATCAACACTGATTATCTCTAAGAATCAGAAACCCAATGCCATGAATCTTGAGGAAGCTCCAAGATTTCAGCAGCAAAGCTCTGTATTTCCATCTAGTTGACTTAAGAGTGCAGCCTATAATTTGACCCATTACAAAAAGAAAAAAAGTAGAACAGAACATACCTCCCCCACCCAATCCCCACCCATATCTGCTCCCCTTGCCAACACCAATATTCCTGGAGAGATGTTTATGGGACTTTATTAGGCTTTGTAAGTTTCTGGGTTCTTGTTCTCACTGTTCTTTAGAATGGGCACTTCAGGAGGATGAGCACCAAGTCTAGCACAGATCTGTCCATCACCTAGCCATTGCTTAGTATTTTGTAGTCAAGTAGTATATAGCTGTTTGTCTGTTAAAGGCTGCAGATTAAAAAAGAATGTCCTGTTTTTCTTGACTAGAGTAGAGAGAGTTGTTCTATCTGTAAGGATGGATTCTACCTTGTCTGATGAACTCCTGGAGGAAAAATGAAGTTGATTCCAAAGTAACCTTGCTGCCCTCTTTTATTTTTTCTCTTTGGTTCTGAGTCCAAGAACTTTCACCTTTTTATTCTCTTGGAATGAATTTGGTCTCTTGTCTCATTCTGAATGTAATCCCCTTGGGTAGCTCCCTCCAGACTTCAGCATTGGACATAATATCAAAACCTTGTAACTAGAGCAATTAAAAATCAAGTAATTTCAAGTAAATATAAAGTAAACCACATTCAATATATATCCACCAGAATGGCTAAAATGAAATAGACAAAAATTGCCAAATATTGATGAGGAAATCGAACATTTCTTATATTGCTGGTGTGATTATGAGTATATACAACTGTCCTGAAGACTGGCTTATCTACTAAATCTAAACACAGGCACATCCTATGACCCACAAAATCTACTCTCAGCATTATATCCAACGGGAGTGTATGTGTGTGTGTATACTTCACCAAAAGAGATGTACTAGAATATTCATAACAGCCCTCACCTCCTCCTCCAAAAAAGAAGCTATTCAATTGCCTGTCAGCAGCACAGTGAACCGGAGAAGGCAATGGCACCCCACCTCAGTACTCTTGCCTGGAAAATCCCATGGATGGAGGAGCCTGGTGGGCTGCAGTCCATGGGGTTGCTAAGAGTCAGGCACGACTGAGCGACTTCATTTTCACTTTTCACTTTTCACTTTCATGCATTGGAGAAGGAAATGGCAACCCACTCCAGTGTTCTTGCCTGGAGAATCCCAGGGACGGCGGAGCCTGCTGGGCTGCTGTCTATGGGGTCGCACAGAGTCAGACACGACTGAAGCAACTTAGCAGCAGCAGCAGGAGAGTGAATAGACTGTGCTGTATTCATCAGTGGAGCACCACATAGCAGCAAGAACGAGCAGACATAGGCATGCTAAGGGCAGATAAATCTCATAAACACAATGAAAAGTGAAGGGAGCAAAACCCAAAATAAGATGTCATGTATAATTCAGTTTATATAAAGTATATAAACAAGCAAAGCAGGAGAAAAGTTATTCTTGATGAGGAGGGTTAGTGACAGGATGGGGCCATAAGAACTTGCAGAGGCTGGTCATGTCCTGTTTTCTGATCTGGATACCAGTTACCCGTGGGTATGGCTTCTCTGGTGGCTCAGATGGTAAAGTGTCTGCCTACAATGTGGGAGACCCGGGTTCGATCCCTGGGTTGGGAAGATCCCCTGGAGAAGGAAATGGCAACCCACCCAGTACCCTTGCCTGGAAAATCCCAGAAGGAGAGAAGCGTGGTAGGCTACAGCCCATGGGGTCGTGAAGAGCTGGACACAACTGAGCGACTTAACTTCACTACCCGTGGGTGCTCAAGTCTGTAAAAGTTCATCTTCTCATACATTTAGGATTTGCGCCCTTTCTCTAAGAATATCACCCTTGATTAGAAAGTTTTAAAAAACAAAAACAAAAATAACCAAGGTGTCATCTCCTGCTGACTTCCTCTGATTTGTAGCCGTCCTTCAGATGGCTCACCACAGCCTTCTCCTGTCCTGTTATGCTTGGAGCAGATACAGCTCAGTGCCTGGCTTTTTCTTCCAGATTACTGTTTCCCTGCTCACCATTACCATCTGCTGGGCCGAGAAGAGGGCAGAGCCCTCTTCTGGGAAAGCAACAGGGAAGGGGACCCCTGACCTTTCCTGCCCAAGTGAGGTCTCCCAACAAAGAGTTATACAGACCTGACAAGGAAGCAGAAAGGTCCTTCTGCATGTAAGGTTTAAAACTTGGCTTGTGAGAAGCTGCTTCAAAAGGGAATTTTTCCCATCATAAGCCACTTATCCCAGTTTAAAGGACAAAAATCAACTTTACTAAAAAAGTCAGTTAAAGTCTCCTTAAAATACATCTTTTCATGCTTTAGCCATTATGATCTCCCTTTGTTTTCTCCTCTCTCTTTAAAAACTATATTTTGAAAATGATTTTTTCCAGGTCCTTTCAGGTGTAACAATTTTAAGAAGTCTTAAAAGCGGTAACTGCAGACAGGGTGATTGAAACTCTTTTGCCCTTGTGGTTCAAAGTAGTGGCTTGAAAAGGATTTGCCCGGGAGACACCACTTCCCCTCCGGTTTGGTACCAGTTCTGTGACTTTTCTGTATGACTTTGGCAGTAACGGCAACTTATTAACACATATTCAGTCAGTATTTCTTTTTGGAGCACCTCTTTGGTACCAGGCACCATTGTAAGTACTGAGGACACAGTGGTGGCAAAAGAGATAAGTAAGCAGAGTTTACATTGTAGTTTGGTTCCCTGGTATCTCAGATGGTAAAATCTGCTTGCAGTGCAGGAGACCCTGGTTTGATCCCTGAGTCAGGAAGATGCCCTGGAGATGGGAATGGCTACCCACTACAGTATTATCGCCTGGAAAATCCCAGGGACAAAGGAGCCTTGGGGGATATAGTCCGTGGGCTTGCAAAGAGTTGGACATGACTGAAGACTAACGCTACACTACTTCACTGTAGTTAAGGCCAAAGTAAGCGGGCAATTGAACAATAGGAAAGATACTATCAGAAAGAAATTGGAATCATGAAGAAATTGAATTAGAATGATACCAAAAAGCATATGAAGGCAAGGACCAAGGACTCCTTGAAATGAGTGCAGAGGAAAGACCTCCCTGAATGTGAAATGCCTGAGCTGAGTCCTAGGTGATGAGAAAGAGCATCCATGAGAAGATTATATTTGAGAGAGCATGAGAAAGAGACTACAAAGAACATCAAGTAGTTATCTCCTTCAGACCAGTCATTTCCCCCAAATACAGATGCTAGAGCATATTAACTGGTTGACTACTTTCCAAGAAACAAATTTTGTAATTTTATGTATATATCTATGTGCGCGCACGTGTGCCAAGTCATTTTGGTTGTACCCGACTTTATGCAACTCTGTGGACCATAGCCGGCCAGGCTCCCCTGTCCGTGGAATTCTCCAGGCAAGCATATTGGAGTGGGTTGCTATGCCCTTCTTCAAGGGATCTTCCCAACCCGGGGATAGAACTCATGTCTCTTAGGTCTACATGCATTGGCAGGTGGGTTCTTAACCAGTGCTACCTGGGAAGCCCACCTATCTATACAGATCTCTGTTAATACAAACATACATCTAAATCAGTGAGAATACTTTTGAGAAATCAAATTAAATTTAAGGAAAATATAGTCATAAGATGCATAAGGGGAGCCTAGTGGGCTGCCGTCTATGGGGTTGCACAGAGTCGGACATGACTGAAGTGACTTAGCAGTAGCAGCATAGGCATAAGATAGGAGATTACAAAACAGTTAAAATAACCTTATTTGATTAGTACTCTGCTCCTCTATTAAATAAAGAGAAAAATTGTTGTCATTTATAATTATTAAGTACATATACAAAAATACATAGAATGCTATAATCTATCACAGTTCTATTAATTAAGGAGAGCTCTTAAGGGCTATTTCTTGATAAAAATGCAAATTCATGAACTGGTAATTTTTATAATTCCCCATTACAAGCAATAACTCAGCTGATCTACATGAGGATTTGGTAATCACACTAAACATTCCTATTTCCATATGCAAGGCATAATTAATTGGTTAACTGCCTTAAAAATTTAGGCCTTAGTGTTTATTAAAGGAGATTCCTGGTGGACTTCCCTGGTGGCTCAGATGGTAAAGTGTCTGCCTACAATGCAGGAGACCCGGGTTCAGTCCCTGGGTTGGGAAGATCCCCTGGAGAAGGAAATGGCAACCCACTCCAGTATCCTTGCCTGGAGAATCCCATGGACGGAGGAGCCTGGTGGGCTACAGTCCACTAGGTCGCAAAGAGTCAGACACGACTGAGCAACTTTCTGGGGCTTCGCTGGTGGCTTAGAGGGTAAAGCGTCACTAATCCTCCAACTAAAAATAAAAAGTAAAAAATCACTAGAAAATTGATAGATGGTGTCAAAAGGAATAAAGTTTTAAAAGTATTTTCATTTTCTTGAAAAATACTTTCATTATCATTATCTTCAGCAAATTTGATTTTTAAATTACATTTTTCTTTAAGCTTTGAGATATAGAAAATATTAATAAAATATTCTAGTACTAGGGAGGAGATTTTAATATTAGCCAAGGGAATTGTGAAGCAGTGAACTGGGATAAGAAAGGAAGTGAGGGGTGAATGAAGGTCCCAAGTCAAATGGGGCAGAAGAAAAGACCCAACTAGTGGTGACAAATAGGGAGGGCAGCTGCTGACCAGCCTGGTGACCTTATTTATTACACGGGGAGGAGAGCTGGCCAATGCCTGAAAGGGAGAAAACCATATCCTCCCTTGGGGACAAGGTATAAAGATCAAGGGATCTGTGAAGTCTTGCGTGCTTCAAAATGATGATGACGGTGATAATGACTCAGAAGTCCCTAGAGTGTGACACCAAAGTGAAGGGGAGGAAAAACATATCCATACGGAAATGAGAATTTGGCAGCAGATGGAAAGGCTTCATTTGATTTCAAGCTCTTCTGACAAGAAATCCATGCCTCTACCAGATTGGAATTGTCTCCCTTCCCATCATTTCCCTTGAGTAGAAATTTACGGAATGGTCATAGGGTTTTCTTTACGATTCTTTGTACTGGGGGATAGAGGGCACCCGTGCGTTGGCAGCTCTTCCCTTCCTCCTGTGAAAATATCCCGTATCCTTCTTTTAATAGAAAAGGGAGGAGGAGAGAAGGGGACTTAGACAGAGGGTTTAGACCATAACGCACAAATTATTCTGACTAAAAGGAAAGATGACTCTAGAAATTTGCTGTCTCTTAACAATGCAAGGAGTTAGAGGAAAGGGATGTTCTGGTTTGTTATTTAGCCTTACACACTCTCGTTCCTCATCACCCTCTCCATCATTTCTCAATCATGAATAAGTTATAGCACTGACCACATTTTACTGTGTTTTGAATTCATTTTCATGGATATGTCTATCCACTTGAATAAATATGCTTTGATATATATCTCACAAAGAAAAGACCTAAAAAATGTAAAACCTTAAGCACAAGACAAAAAAAGGCATAAGGAGAATTTGGGCTTTAGGATACTACAATTGTTGTGTATTCTTCCAAAACAAGTTAGAACATGCACATCACCAGATAGATTTGGTTTCATTCTTTTTGGCTGTTGCAAAAAGAATCAATCATGAACCGCATAAGGATTCTTCTCTTATTTTGGATGCAATAACACTCATAAAGCATGCTAAGTTTGGGTGACAGAAGGCCACCCATGCACTGATGTGTAATGTGAAATGAGAACACCCCACAATAAGGTAGAAACTCTATACACTAAAACCCCACCTCATATGTAAAAACAAAAATAACAACTGCTGAAAAAATCTCTTTTTTGCAAGGTTTTTAGGGCCCAAGATGCTACTGAGATGAACAGTTAGGAAAGGCGGTCATTGCCAGTGTTATACTGTGCATAGCAGCTGCCACTGAGTCTCTGCCTGTGAAAGGTGTGAATGCAAAGCTCACACATTGATTCCCAGCAGCCAGAGCCTCCCTTAAGGGCAGCCACTGGCAGCAAGAGTCATCTGTACAAATGAAGTGGCTTATACAGAACAGAAACAGGCAGCTTGTGGCTCATCATCAGTACCTCTCAGATCCCTTAGTCTCCTTCTTCTCCCTCCCAAGGTAAACTATTTGGAAAACTGAATGTTTTCTCAGTATGAAATAAACTCACAAAAATAGAAATTTTCTTGATATTTCTCCTAATCATCTTTCCATTTACTAGTAGTTAGCTGTTATTTTGGATGTTACACTGCTAAAGCAACTGAGTCCCCAAATAGAGAATGATTTTGGAAATAGGGATAATTCTGCTAAGTGCCATTCAACTGAAGAAGATACAAATAAATGGAAAGACATTCCATGCTCATGGATTGGAAGAATTAATGTTGTTAAAATGTCCACATTACTTAAAGCAATCTATATATTCAATGCAATGTATATCAAAATTCAATGGCTTTTTTTTTCTGAAATAGAATAAACGATTCAAAAATTGCATGGACCTAGAAAAGACACTGAATAGACAAAGCGATCTTGAGAGGCAGGACATAAGGTGTCCAAAGTTGACACCAAGTGAGTGAGCCCCACTGGAAAATTAATGAGAACTTTCTCAACACTGGGAAACGTTTTCACTCCTGTCTCTGTCATCGTACTTTTGGGGTTGAGAGGCTTCAGTGGCCCTCTGTGTTACCTAACCAAACTTCTCTTGTATATAAAGCCTCTTTTAATGCTAACCTTTACAGAAATGCAGTGACTCGAAGTCTGATATTAGGTTACTCTGCGATTCATGGGGTCGCAAAGAGTTGGACACAACTGAGCGTCTGAACAGAACTGAACTGAACTGAACTATGTTCTTGGTGGCTCAATGGTAAAGAATCTGCCTGCTAACATAGGAGATACGGGTTCAGTCCCTGGGTGAGGAAGATACCTTGGAGGAGGAAATGGTAACCCACTCCAGTATTCTTGCCTAGAAAATCCCATAGACAGAGAAGTCTGGTGGGCTACAGTCCATGGGGTTGTCAAGAGTTGGACATGACTGAACTATGTCCAAGCTAACAATATAATGACAATTTCACCATTGTCATCTAGAAAATTATTCCTTTCTGTTAAAAAATTCTTTTTCTTCTGTATTCGCTTTAGTGCTTTCAGATTTCTTTTATTTTCCTTAAAAACAGAAGAAAGCTAAAGTGGCTCTAAAACGGAGTATTGAGAAATGTTCCTCATTGTCTACATAGAGCCCTTCTATTTAAAAAATAATAAACTTTATGTATAATGAACATGGACTTACCTTGCCAGTTCACTTGTAACTTTTAGTACTACTCTGATTATTAGAACTTCAAAGTTCTAAGAATTATTTTTATGAAAATAAAATGAAAATTATTTTTATAAAAAACTTGAAGAAACAAACAATGCTATTTTTGCTACCCAATCCCTAGTCATGTTTCCTGGTTGGTATCTTTATATCAACTGCAAAGGAAATTTGTTAAGTAATTCAGACCTTATTGTAGCAAAGTCTAAGCTACTCTCCAAAGCCTTTTTGTGTGCATGTACCACGATTATGCTACTGTGAAAAACTACAGTGAGAAACTTGCAGATTTATGAAGGTGGCCTAGTGGAGAACCTTCCCTCGGCCCTACTTGTGCTGTTGGTCAGCTGGTACAGTGAACTCAGAAAAGTTGACAATTAATGGCAGGGTCCCCAGAGCTTCAGGGGATTAGCAGCTGTGATTCCCCTGGGTTCTGGTGGTGCCAGGTTTGAGCCCTTTTGGAGCCTGGGTTGTCTTGCCTAGCATTCTGGAAATGAGAAGGGGATGGAGCTTGAGGAAAGGAGGCGTGGCTCAGATAATAACTCTTATCTCAATCAGGGCAGGTGAAGCATCTTCTTCAGCCCCTTCTTTGCAATGACTTATTTCCCTGACCTTTGCTATCCCCTTGCCAATCGATAACTCTTCACTTTGGCTCTCATAATCTTTCAGTTCAAGAAATTAAATGTTTAGAACAATGACACAATCCTGCACTTTCATCAGCCTGTCTGTTTCACGTGATGACACCCACTGGAAAACCTTCAAGCAAGGAAAAGTGATAATTTGGATTACTCAGAACAGTATTTAGATTTTTCTCTTTTGTCTGTTCTATGTTACCACAGAATATAAGTTGTTCAGTCGTGTCCGGACTCTGCGACCCCATGGACTGTACCCTGCCAGTCTCCTCTGTCCATGGGAATTCTCTAGGCAAGAATACAAGAATACTGGAGTGGGTTGCTATGCCCTCCTCCAGGAGATCGTCCCAACCCAGAGATCGAACCCAGGTCTCCTGTTTGGCAGGCAGATTTTTAATTATCTGAGCCACCAGTACTCTTGGATTTCTTTCTGATCTAGTTTTGGACTGAAACTTCCTGTCCACTAAATAAGGTTAGATTCAGTTACCAAATTATGTTATATGGTAACAGAAATCAGTATGTTTGTTTTCACAGGCAGGTCCTCAAATGTCCATATCTTAATGTGGCTAAATTGTATTTCTTTAACAAATGTTTGTTGATTTGTTTTAAATCAAACTGAATAGGAAAATGCAAATTGTCTTTTACTTACTGTTGCCATCTCTAAACTAGTCTATTACCAAGAGAAAGGTGAAAAGACAAAACATACATACATATACATATACATACATATTTTTGCCCATTCTTTGAGAGGCAGGAACTCTATTCATCTATTATTAACTTTATTATTCCCTGACCGAAAGACTTGAGTCATATTCCTCAAATAGACATTAATTAATAGTGACAAAAGAAAACTCCATAATTTATAGACTCTGAAAATCTTCTAAGTTCAAAGAAAATTTCTGTAAAAATAAGAAGCATAATCCATATTATTTTTGTCATTCAGTTTTAATTCTTTTCTTTTAGGGACATAAAAAGAGGAGCAGTCACGCCCATAAAAACAGTCAATTTATTTTTTAAATGCTTTGGAATGATGAGAGAATATAGAATACACAATTTGAAAATGGAGTACTGAATTACAAAAAGAGAGTGGCTATGTTCCCTAGCAACTCAAGGGTAGTTTGGTCTTGGAAGCAATTGCTGGGGGGAGAGGTTAGGGGGGGGGCAGGTTGTTCCTAAAATACACAATAGTGTTTGCCAGAATATGCCAACCTGGGGAATAAAATTAAGAGATGGCATAACAATAGTAATTATTTTAAAAACTTGTAATAATTTTTATACTTATCAGCCCCATGAGTGAAGTCACTAAAGCTTCAGACCTCCTGTTCCTTTTTCTTGTACGTTTTCTTTTAAGTAGCTTCCACAATGAGGATCACCTATTATTCACTCTCTGCCCCTAAGTTGCTCCAGGAACTGGCAGTGTGGCTTTCCCAGTCATCACCTTGTAAGCAGCATCCTCTTCATTCTGTGACATCACGCTTTGGTCCTGATATTAATCTATTTCTCCAGGAATGGTCTTAGAGAGACTTCCTCTCTGCTGGGCACAATACTAAGGTAAAGACAAAGGCCTTTCCCCAACTAGGGTTGAAAGTCTCTTGACCAGAAAACCTGGAGTAGCTGAAGGCTTTCAGTGTCCCACAGAAGCACCAGCATTAAAACATTTTTATTTGATTCATTCTTTTCATTTATGGCAGCAAACCATTTCCCTAGGATATTTGTACAGTTTTCTGCAAGGTTATATCAGAGACTCATTTATTCATTCATTATGTAGAACCTACTATGTGCTGAGTCTTTCTCATGTCATTGAACAAGATGAATACAACTTCTCCTGTAAAGCTTATTTTCTTTACAAAAAAATTTTTAACTGAAGTATAGTTAATTTACAATATTGTGTTAGTTTCTGATATACAGTAAGGTGATTCAGTTACATATATATATATATGTTTGTTTTCTTTTAATGCTAAGTCACTTCAGTCGTGTCCGACTCTATATGACCCCATAGACGGCAGCCCACTAGGCTCCCCCGTCCCTGGGATTCTCCAGGCAAGAACACTGGAGTGGGTTGCCATTTCCTTCTCCAATGCATGACAGTGAAAAGTGAAAGTGAAGTTGCTCAGTCGTGTCTGACTCTTAGCGACCCTGTGGACTGCAGCCTACCAGGCTCCTCCATCCATGGGCTTTTCCAGGCAAGGGTACTGGAGTGGGGTGCCATTGCCTTCTCCTTTTCTTTTAATACATATGTTTATATTTTTTTCATATTCTTTTCCATAATGGTTTATTACAGTATATTGTGCTATATAGTAGGACCTTATTGCTTATCTATTTCATGTACAGCAGTTTGTATCTGCTAATCCAAAAGTCCTAATTCGTCCCACCCCACCCCCTTTCCTCTTTGGTGACCCTAGATTTGTTTTGTATGTCTGTGAGTCTGTTTCTGTTTTGTAAATAAGTTTATTTTTATCATATTTTAGATTCTACTTATAAGTGATATCGCATGGTATTTACCTTTCTCTGTCTGACTTATTTCACTTCATATGGTAATCTCTAGGTCCATCCATGTTGCTGCTAATGGCATTATTTCATTTTTTTAAAGGCTGAGTGGTATTCCATTGTGTGTGTGTGTATATATACCGCATCTTTATTTGTGATGGACATCTAGGTTGTATAAAGCTTATTTTCTGAAAAGGAGAGGCAAATGGGAAATAAATACATTAAGCTAACTTCAATAATCATATGTGCAATGCAGGAAACAAATCTAAGCACAGACAGAGAACAATGAAAAGGTAATTCTGTAGTGTCTTCAATAGGTAGATGGGGAAGGCATCTCTGAGCCTACTAGCACTGCGTCCTGGGAGAGGGTGGGCAGCAACACTCTTGCTCTGATTGAAAAACTGAAGGTAGGTCCATATGGCTGGAGAATAATATGGTGGGAAGAGGTGCAAAATGAGGTCAGACTGGTGGGTCCAAGTCAGATCATATTCAGCCTGGGAGGTCATGGCAAGGAGTTAGGCTCTCAGCTCTTCTCTCTCACTATTGTAGATGAAAAGAAAAGATATCCATTAAAATCTATACATATATGTCACTAATTCAGTTGAATAGAGAATTTGCTAATAGCTTTCTGTACCAATGCACAAATGGAGCCACTGTGTTTTTAAATAAAGCATGTCACTGGGCAAATTTTGTCCCTTTAACTACTACTTACGTCTATGTAGACTTCCCTGGTGGTTCAGACAGTAAAGTGTTTGTCTACAATGAGGGAGACCCAGGTTTGATCCCTGGGTGGGGAAGATCCACTGGAGAAGGAAATGACAATCCACTCCAGTACTATTGCCTGGAAAATCCCATAGACAGAAGAGCCTGGTAGGCTACGGTCCATGGGGTTGCAAAGAGTCAGACATGACTGAGCGACTTCCTTCACTCACTTACACCTATGTATAAACTATTTTAAAAACTGGGCATAATTGGTGAAGGGGATTTGAAGTTTGAATCAATATTTTCTACATGACTTCCTTGGGCTTTCTTGGTGGTTCAGTTGTAAAGAATCTGCCTGCCAATGCAGGAGATTCAGTTTCAAACCCTGAGTCAGGAAGAACCCCTAGAGAAGGAAATAACAATCCACTCCAGTATTCTTGCCTGGGAATGGACAGAGGAACCTGGCAGGCTGCAATTCATGGGATCACAAAAGAGTCAGACAGGACTAGTGGCTAAACAAAAAGTCAGTAAGCAACAACAAATACTGTGAGGAACCCTACTCTGAGCTTTCCTACAATATTAAACCAATGAGTATTTATGAGGAGAAATTTAATCCACATGTCCTGATTAACTGACAATCAACTAATCACTTAAAATAGCCATATGTCCAAAATGCCATATAAGATTTTTTTTCATATTTTATTTTATTATTATTATTTTATTTTACAATATTGTATTGGCTTTGCCATACATCAACATGAATCCGCCATGGATGTACATGTGTTCCCAATCCTGAACTCCCTCTCACCTCCCTCCTCATACCATCTTTCTGGGTCATCCCAGTACACCACCATCCTGTATCCTGCATCGAACCTTCACTGGTGATTTGTTTCTTAGATGACATTATACATGTTTCAATACCAGTCTCCCTTTATATAAGATTTTTTTATACTTTTTTCTTTGGAACAAAAAGAGCTATAATGGTTAAAAATAAGCAAAACTTAAAGGCACATCTGCTGCTGCTGCTAAGTTACTTCAGTCGTGTCCAACTCTGTGTGACCCCATAGACGGCAGCCCACCAGGCTCCCCTGTCCCTGGGATTCTCCAGGCAAGAACACTGGAGTGGGTTGCCATTTCCTCCTCCAATGCATGAAAGTGAAAAGTGAAAGTGAAGTCGCTCAGTCGTGTCCGACCCTCAGTGACCCCGTGGACTACAGCCTTCCAGGCTCCTCCGTCCATGGGATTTTCCAGGCAGGAGTACTGGCATGGGATGCCATTGCCTTCTGAGAAAGGCACATCTACTTTAACACACACACACACACACACACACAAGCAAAGCAACAAAGGCAAAGCCATTCAATAGCATGCTCAACATATTTTTCACTATTGAACTCATTCAAACTGCACAGCACTCCAAAAGGAGACACTACACCCACTTGAGAACTGAGCACACACCCAGGTAGGACTTGGGCCAATCATATCTCATTCATTCATTTACAACTTGATGGATCGGACATGGAGTAAAACCTTAACAGTTAAATGGCAGACAGCTGCTGTAACTGTCTGCCCCCTGCCCCACCACCCGCCATGGCCCCTCTGCCCCTCACTCCCAAGCAAGTACAGAACTCCTATTCTCACACCTTGCTGTGATCTTAGGCCACAGTAATTTAGACTAAATGTTTCAGACAAAGTTAAACTATTAAAATATTGTTAATAGTCTATACTCCAATACAACATAAAAAGTCTAAACATTTAAATTTTCGAAACAGATATGCAATAAAGCTAAAGTTCATCTTTCCTTTAAACTACATGAAACAAAGTAGGAAGTATTAACTTCACCAAGTTAATATTTTCATGGTGGATGGGCCTAACCACTCATAAAATGTAATAATCTTCTCCTGACCAATTTACAAATGGAAGAATATCTTATAGTTTGGCCCATAAGTGAACCAGGAAAAAGAAACAAATACAGGGATATAAAATATACAAGCCAATTGAATCTTTTCAAACATAGCGAACTTGATTGTTAAGTGTTTTATGACTCAGCATTTAGAATCTAATAGTTGTATATGCTTTGAGTAAGAAATGAATGTGAAACAGTAGTATTTTTTTAAAATAATGTATACAAAGAGATGTTCTTAAGACCAAAATTATTACTGTACATCCTGAAACAATTTGCAATCCACTAGAAATCTAGAAATACTATCCTCAAAATTACTATAGGTCAAAAAAAAAAATCACTATAGGGCAAATTCTTATTCACTATGGAAAAAGGAAAAGATACATTTAAAGAAATACATTTAAATAAATAAATTCAGATCACCTTCATTTTTACCTTCCTATAATGATTATATATATATTTATACATGCCTAGATTTTTTCATGTATATTTATAAATGTATTTTTCTAGAATTTTCATAGTAAAATGCTGCTGTAAATGTGTTTATAATTTGGATTTTTAATATTTATTCTATTAAAAAAATTTTTCTAGCCTTTCAACAAATGTCTGCTGACTACTCCAAACCAGGTATTGTACTGGAGAATTGAGTAGATAAGAGTAAATAAAATAGATATAATACCTGTATTGTCATTGCTTAGAGAATGTCACACACTCACACATGGAAAAATTAATACAATAGTTACAAGTGGGACTAATTGGTTTTAAAGGATCAAATAAGGAAGTTAGGTGGAAAATTCAGGGGCTGGGGTTGAAATAATGAAGAAATCTATTTTGAAAAAATATGACAGGGTAATAGGACTCCTGTGTGTGAAACTCGTATTATGAACATATTGCCATATCAATAAACATAACACTATAAGGCTGTTCTTAATGTTGCCCAATAATGCATAAAAATTTGTACCATGCTTTCTGTGGTACCATGCTTTATGGTATCTCTAACTTATTCATTTTTGTAAACACATTTTGTGTGCTTATCTGATCATTTCCTTGAGACAAATTACTTGTGCTATAGGGTGGAAACTGCCTTACTACAAGTTGGTGTGTAAAAAAATAATAACTCTCTTATTTGTTACTTCTTATTTTTAATTCTTATTTAACGTATTTAACTTATTCTTATTTAATTGATATGATCTCGCTGAGGAATCTTTATTTTCACTCACTGGTTGAAAAACTTTAGATTAGCTAACTAAAGGTAATCTTGTTGCTGTGCTTTGCTGTGCTTATCTTCTGTGTCATGTCTGACTCTTTATGTCCATGGACTGTAGGCTCCTCTGTGCATGGGGATTCTCCAGGCAAGAATACTGGAGTGGGTTGCCATACCCTCCTCCTAGTCACTAGTTTAACTCAGTCCTTTTCAAGTGTAAATATAGTTAGTTCAAAATTGAAGCCATGTAACTGGGCAATGGGGCTTCCTAGGTGGCTCAGCAATAAAAAATCCACTTGCCAATGTCTGAATGCCTTGGTTCGATCCCTGGGTCAGGAAGACCCCTGGAGAAGGAAATGACAACCCATTCCAGCATTCTTACCTGGAAAATTCCATGAACAGAGGAGCCTGGGTGGCTGCATATAGTCCATGGGGTTGCAAAGTGTCAGATACAACTGAGCGACTGAGTACACCTCGGCAATACAGTCTGTCTTCCTTCCATGGGTTTCCCAACTACAGAAATGGAGGGCAACTGCCTTCCTTGTACTGTGTCATTTTGTATAAGGGACTTGAGCATTGGAGGATTTGGGTATCCACAAGAGTCCTGGAACCAATACCNATGCAGAGTACATCATGAGAAACATTGGGCTGGAAGAAGCAAAAGCTGGAATCAAAATTGCTGGGAGAAATAATAATAACCTCAGATATGCAGATGACACCACCCTTATGGCAGAAAGTGAAGAAGAATTAAAGTGCCTCTTGATGAAAGTGAAAGAGGAGAGTGAAAAAGTTGGCTTACAGCTCAACATTCAGAAAACGAAGATAATGGCATCCGGTCCCATCACTTCATGGCAAATAGATGGGAAATGGTGGAAACAGTGATGGACTTTATTTTTCTGGCTCCAAAATCACTGAAGATGGTGACTGCAGCCATGAAATTGAAAGACGCTTACTCCTTAGAAGGAAAGTTATGACCAACCTAGAAAGCATATTCAAAAACAGAGACATTACTTTGCCAAANGTGATGGACTTTATTTTTCTGGCTCCAAAATCACTGAAGATGGTGACTGCAGCCATGAAATTGAAAGACGCTTACTCCTTAGAAGGAAAGTTATGACCAACCTAGAAAGCATATTCAAAAACAGAGACATTACTTTGCCAAAAAAGGTCCGCCCAGTCAATGCTATTGTTTTTCCAGTGGTCATGTATGGATGTGAGAGTTGGACTGTGAAGAAAGCTGAGCACTGAAGAATTGATGCTTTTGAACTGTGGTGTTGGAGAAGACTCTTGAGAGTCCCTTGGACTGCAAGGAGATCCAACCAGTCCATTCTAAAGGAGATCAGTCCTGGGTGTTCATTGGAAGGACTGATGTTGAAGTTGAAACTCCAATACTTTGGCCACCTCATGTGAAGAGTTGACTCACTGGAAAAGACCCTGATGCTGAGAATGATTGAAGGTGGGAGGAGAAGGGGACAACAGAGGATGAGGTGGTTGGATGGCATCAACTCAGTGGACATGAGTTTAGGTAAACTCTGGGAGTTGGTGATGGACAGGAAGGCCTGGCATGCTGCAGTCCATGGGGTCACAAAGAGTTGGACATGACTGAGTGACTGAACTGAACTAATATAGTAGAATTGAAATGTTCTTACCAAAATAAATAAATAAATATGGGAGACAACGATTGTATGAATTAATTAGATAGTAGGAATACTTTTCTGATGTATATCAAATCACCAATATGTACACTTTAATTACTTACAAATTTATTTGTCATAATTGACAAACAAAAGCTGAATAAAGATCAATAAAATTGAGAAAAAAAAAGAACATTGCTACATACTTGCAAACTCTCTGCTAAATTACTGAACAGCCTCAGGCAAGAAAATATGGGCCAAAGAAGCAAAATTCAGGACTTCTCCAAATGTGGACATTTTCAGACAACTTCTTGGCTTTCTGGATCTCATAGACCCAAAAGTGCGATGATTTGGCAAGCTCATAAGAGTAAGTTTTAGCAGAAATAGAGTATTAAAGTTTTTCAAAACATCTGAAACTTCCTTTGTTAAATTCTCACCTGTAGACATCCCATAAATAAAGATGCTAAGGATACTTCCTTGAATAACTTAAGTTATTATGATAATATAACTCAAGTAATATTTCATGCTGATTTTGGGTACTTTTTAATCATAGAAGGGATTTCAGAAATTTTTTTTCATCGTTGAGAATGCTTGAGTAAATCACTGGTGTGAATTAACATGTCACAGCAGAGAAAGTGACTCCTGATTTAACAGATTTGAAGGGACAAGGAGGTGGGGACAAAATCCTGAACGGATTGTTATGTTTAGTGAAGGGAAAATACAAAGAGATCTTGACCGTTCTGTATGCCACACTTCTCATTGGGACTTAAAAATCTCTGGACATATACCCACGTTATCTATGTCTAGCTACTTTGAACAGGGCTATTGAGAGCCCTGTTCAATTTTGATCAATTCAAGACTCATCTGAATTTATAGTTAAAGTTCTCAAGACATACTTCCAAACTTCACTTTTCAAAAGAAGGGAAAAAACAAGACCAAGTAGCAATTATCTAGGATACCATGTAAGGGATATTTTCTATCATTGGTTACACTCAGCCTTGATTTAACATCTTAATTTTTCAGTTGACTCTATGACTTAGGTGCCCACATTCTACTTGAAGTAATATAGCTAAATACTGGTAAACAAGCTACTTTGGTTTCCCGTCACCATAACTTCTTGATGGTTTCTGATGCAGGNTTAACATCTTAATTTTTCAGTTGACTCTATGACTTAGGTGCCCACATTCTACTTGAAGTAATATAGCTAAATACTGGCAAACAAGCTACTTTGGTTTCCCATCACCATAACTTCTTGATGGTTTCTGATGCAGGAGTCCTGTGTCATTGCTGCTGCTACTACTAACAGTAACATATGCCACAACTTTTAACAAGTATTTATGTAAATAATCCTCTCCCCTCTCTCAATTCTCCAAAACAGACCTAGAAGTGATATATAAGATAACCATATCTGGAGATATACATTTTTAACACGCCNTCTGATGCAGGAGTCCTGTGTCATTGCTGCTGCTACTACTAACAGTAACATATGCCACAACTTTTAACAAGTATTTATGTAAATAATCCTCTCCCCTCTCTCAATTCTCCAAAACAGACCTAGAAGTGATATATAAGATAACCATATCTGGAGATATACATTTTTAACACGCCACTTCTCTTCCCACACCGAAGGCGTACATTGCCTATCAATCCTTCTCACTAAGCAGAGATACCCCTCAGAGTCTTTCTCAATTTTCAGTAGATGTGGAGATAAGCACTACCAATGTTTCATAGTTGGCATTATTAGAAGTACATTTGCTATTTGGGATGGAATACAGCCTATCTTTTTACAGATTAAAAAAATGCTCACAGGGACTTCTCTGGCTGTCCAGTGGTTAAGATTCCATGCTTCCAGCGCTGGGGGTATGAGTTTGATCCCTGGTCAGGGAACCAAATATCCCACATGCTGCACAGTATGGCCAAAAAATAAACGTAAATGCTCACAAAGGGATTGTGGAGCAAATTCATGGCAAAGTTAGGGCAACAATGGTCTCATCTCCCCACTCTCTGTGAGTGCTCCTTCCACAGCCTCACATGTAGTTTGCCAGGGTATACCACCCAAATGGCTAATCAGATTCCAGTTTCAAAATTAAAAAGCTCACAATGACTTTTAAATGTCATTATGCAGAAAGCTATTCTAACAAAGAGACTTTGGTCCGATATATTTACTACCTCATCTGGCCACCATTCTTTACCCACTAAGTATAATCAGTTATCCCTGGGGGGCAGATGATGATTTCAGCAGTTGCTGAAATACATGCATTTTATAAGGACTGTGACTTAGCAGCAGCAGCAGCAGCAGCAGCATGTTCATATCCTACAAAAATGCACACAATTAAGCTCAAAACATCACCAGCACCGCAAATAGAAGGATTCTAGTTACACAGGATGGGTAGCCGATCAAAGTCTGCTAAGACTAATACACATGAAAAAGAAGAGCCTGAGAGAAAGACAGATGCTGATGAGTACTTCTTATCATTTTAGACAACTTATATTTCTAACCATTCTGCTAAAAACAGACAACGGACTGATTGCTATTGTTTTACTGATTAGCTATTCTCTCTGCTTTTTCCCAAAAGGCACCCTGGCAAACTTTGCTTAGTAAATATTGACACCTGTAAACCAAGCTGGCTAATGCTGTTGGCTCTCCAGCTATCTTCCATCTGTTGCCTGAGAATTTTAAGCAACGTATTTTGGGTCTCTTGCTCTCCTTCCATTGTAAACTGTAAAAAATGCTACCCAGAAGCTAATCCGAAAGCCACATGGCCCTAGAGGAGCCTGTGGTAAGTTAAGGGAAATGTAGTCTAATATGTAAAATGCGTATCCCACTGGCCTCCTCGGCCACCCCGTCTTTAGTTAACAGCATGCCGGGGTAATCTGCTTAGTTACCAAGTGGGGCTTTTTTCCTTCTTCCCCATGAGATCACCCAGACCACGATCAAAGCCCAAACACACTCTCTGCCAGCTCTATTGTTCCCCAGAGTGGGATTAATGACTAATTATGTCAGGTCACTCATCCAGATGGCCTCTCAGATGTCCCTTTGTCATTGTCTGACCTTCCATATGCCCCTTTGACCTTGAGGTTTATTTCCATGGAAACATGAAGCCTCAGTTTCCTTGCTGAGATTGCCAAGAATTGACCGAAAGGAGGGATATGGGATAATCTACCTACACTTTGTATTCTGCTTCCATCTTATGCCTTGTTAAATCCAATGAATAGATAAAAAATGCTATCTGGTCCCAGCTGAGTGATGACCATGGTCATGATTCTATGTTACATGCTATGTTTTTTAAATTAGCAGACAGCTTTGTACATGGAAACGTGCATTCAATTTGAAGAACATCAATCGCCATAATGTGATCTTTTTATCTCATTAATGTTAAGCAAGGGTAATAGAATGGAATTACAAAATATCACTGTGAAAGGAATACAATTCAGAGAATTATAGATATCCCCTATTAAAACCCTAGAGATGTTTGGATAAGTCAACTTGTTCAGTTTCATAAATTAAAGATTCTTTACTTACTACCTTTTCTGGGGTTTAAATTCTAGCCTCAGATGTTGATCTTAATCTGGAAAAGGATTTTAAAGTGGTTAGTAAAATGGATAAATTTCCTCAAAACTACCAAATAAGTAAATAAAAATAGAACAGGAGACTGACTCATGAACTCAATTGTATGAAAGAGGTTGAATATGTATTTGCATGGGATGAAATGTATTTCCTTTTGCAGTTTAAAGAAGATGAAAGAATAATTCAACTGTTTAAATTGTGGAGGCTAATTCACCTCTCCTGAGTTCATCCGAGAATGAAATGTCTCTCTGCTCTACATGTGAATTCATACAAGCTTGCAGCTCTAGTGGGGAATGCAAACAGAGTGAGAAGTATTCACACGTGCCCAAGTCTCCCTGGCAGGGTGCAATTTATTAATCTTCCCTCACCAATGGTCAGGAAGCTGCCGATTCCAGCTGAGAGTTATCAGTTTACTTAAGAAGAAAATTCGAGAGCTAGGTGAAAGAAAGGATTTTATTCCTTGCATTGTTCTTAATGGGGATATTTTGGCTTCAGAATCCAGAAAGGAAGACTTGGGTCAAAAGAAAGATCTCACCCTGGTTAATGGCATCCAGTCCCCTCCCCCGACACCCACATACTTCCAGCCCCATATTTCAGAGCTCAAAGGCTCTTGTGGAAGCAGTGATGGTACCTCGCTCACCACTCACTCCATTATCTTCAGTACTTCCAGCATGTACTTCCATTATGCCCAGCACAATGCATGGCATAATCTAGGTCTCTAAAACCTTGCTGAGTGAATGAACATTAGTGCCAATCTGTGCGCACCAGAAAATTTAACCTTTCTCTCATTTTGTTTTCTTCCAACAATACAATCAGAAATTGTTTATTTAAAACAGCTCTCTGTGTATGCAAATACAGCCTCAGGAACAGAAGTTCAATAAACAGTAAAATCTTTTTCTTTCAGTAACAGACGATTTTATTTAAAGAATGATTGACTAGAAGACTGCTTAGAAGACTTCTACAAAGTATAAAGGACAGCATGTTCCTAACACCAGAGAACTCCTGCCAGGTTTCAGTCGACGGCTCCATTCACATACTCACTGCATCCTCTGAGTTTGCTATAACTGCTCACAGACAAAGATTCTCTCTCTTCTCAAAATAGCATTGCTCAGAGAACAGCAAACTGATGGCCCAAAGGTAGACAAGGAGGGGTAGCAGGTGACCTGTCAACAGTAGTATCTATAAATCAGCCACCTTTCATATTTTGCACTACTGTAATTTACTGGGTTTTATTATTTCCATTTGCAGAAGACAGACATTTTCCTAGGAATATATCCACGTAAATAATCTTTTAAATTTCTAAGAAATGCTTTGCCATTCATCAGACTTACAGACCTAGAATCATCTTAATTAGTAGCATACCCTAAATGTTGACATTCTATCTCAGTAGAAATATTTATGAAAAAAGAATTTATGAACCGAACATAAATTCAAATCTTCCATTAATTGAGGCTTGTCATAGCAGCATCTGACATTTCTCTGGGTCCCAGTCTCCTCATCTGCAAATCACAATAATGTGTCCCGTAAGTCCTTGAAACAATGGTGAGTTGAAATAATTCTCCCAGCAGGAGGGACTTGGGGTTCTTGAATGCTGCAACTCAAATTCTCATGGTTGCCTACAAGATTCATGAGAGTCAGCTAGTATATTAGACTGTGGCATCAAAGGGGAAATTACTGTATCAGGGAACTGAAAATCAGTGTCATCCAAGTACTGCTTGTTTGATTTTTATGGTCCTCTAAATCTCCTTGTAAGTAGTTTTATACCAGTGAAAAAATATTTGTTAATTGTCTGTAGTGTGCTAGGTCCTGGCTTAGTTTCTGGAGATACAACAATGATGTCCTCAGATTGCTCATAGCCCAGCAGGGGGACTGAGGAGCAAACCCAGAGTGACCTGAGAAGCCAAAGGATGGCTTTCTAGAGGAGGTGATGTTTAAATAAGAGCAGACACAGAAAACAGAAGAAGCATGATGGAAAGCAGCCAGGCAGGGGGAACCATGTATGCCAGGTCCTCTGGGGAAAAGTGGACAGACCAGATTCAGAGATTTGCAAGCAGGTCAGTATGACTAAGGTTTGGAGTACANGAGCAGACACAGAAAACAGAAGAAGCATGATGGAAAGCAGCCAGGCAGGGGGAACCATGTATGCCAGGTCCTTTGGGGAAAAGTGGACAGACCAGATTCAGAGATTTGCAAGCAGGTCAGTATGACTAAGGTTTGGAGTACGAGGAGGAGTACAGAGAGGGGAGCAGGAGCCCCACCATTAAAGGCCCCGTGGACCATGTGTGGGAGTCTTCAGCACAGAGGCATCTAAGCTGGCCATGCCAGGAGATCCACTGTGAACTCTGTCCTTGGGTGGCTTTACTTCAGACTTCCCGGGGGAGTTCAAGGGAAGGATTTTGGGCTAAAGAAAGGGATGACAAGGACAAGTCAGGACCTAGTCCTAAAAGGACTAGATTGCTAGATAATCCAGACAGAGTTTGGGCGCTGGGAACAAGAGGGTAAAAACTATCATGAGGGGATAATTAGGGACAAAGAAGCAACAAGGACTCTCTTGTTTCTCCCAGACAAGCTTTGGAGGTAACTGGGAGCTGAGTTTCAGAGTGCTACACCAGAGTATCTTTTACATATATATATATATAATTGCTTTTCAACATTGTGTTAGTTTCCGCTGTACAGTTAAGTGAAATAGCCATATGCATACATACATCCCCTCCCTCTTGAGTCTCCCTCCTCTCCCCGCATCTTACCCCTTTAGGTCATCAGAGAGTGACAGGCTGGGCTCCCTGGGTTATATAGCAGCTTTCCACTAGCTATCTAATTTACACACGATAGCTGCTTTCTCAATACGGCCCACCCTCTCCTTCCCCAGAAAGCAGATTCTTAACCACTGAACCAGGGAAGTCCCTTGCTGACATCTTGATCTCAGATTTCCAGCCCTCCAGAGCCGTGAGACAATATCTTTCTATTGTTTCAGTCACTTGTTTGTGGCACCTTGTTTGGCAGCCCTGGCAAACTAGTGGCTATCTCTGACTCTTCTCCTCCTATCTCTTCTCAACCCACTCACATCTGATTTTGCCCC